>VZTE01004352.1:58456-132779 GCA_013397775.1 Eulacestoma nigropectus | reverse complement strand
AAAAAAGAAAAAGAACAAAAAACAAACAAAAAAACAAACAAAAAACAAAAACAAAAAAGCAACAAAATCCACACTGCCACAGCTTAATAAAGCAGCCTGGGGAGGAACTGTAGCATTTTCTTTGTAAATTGAAGTGTGTTCCAAACTTCAGCTTTAAAGTTCAGACCCCCAGAGAGATTGTTAGATTTTAATTGCTACCTTAATCAACATTTATTAGTGCTAACCAAAGCTCCTCATAGATTTAAAATTCAGCCCAATTGTCAACTACTAATTACTTTAAGCAGACAAGCTGTTATTTTACCAGCTATATTAATGAGACTTTTCAGCATATGTGAAATATTACAAAAAGCTTCAGAAAATTTGATCCTGAAATGTAATTCAACAGATACATTTTTTTTGTCATGATGTTACTCGTCTCTCAGACACTATGGAATCTCTTACCCTGCTCTACCTCCACGTCACCTGGCAGAAATGCAAAACCAGAATTGGGTCTAATGTATTTTTTCAGTAGGAGAATTATTATTTTCTTTCTATTTGTTTGGGGTTTTGTTTAACTTAACTTTCCCTTGAATTCTTCTGAATTGAGTCTAATGTGTTTTTCAAGAGGAGAGTGATTTGTTCTTTCCATTTCTTTGGGGTTTTGTTTAAATTAACTTTCCTTTGGATCCTCCTGCAGTGTGTGCCTCATGCATCAGGCTGAAGGCTGTAGTCTCTGGCTGGTTTATAACAAAGGCTTTATCTCAAATCTTCACCATCATCCTGGGGAATGGAGCTGATTTATTAATTACCCTGTGCTCTAATGAGTTTCTGCTCTCCTGTCAGCCAGCTGCTGGTTGCATCCTCATTTTTTCCCCTCAAAGGGCAGGACAGAGGGGCCACTGCAGCTTTGCCCACCCAGGCCCTGTCCCCAGGGAGGGACCTGGCTTAGACACGGGGGGCAGAGGGGAGCCCAGCACCCGACTGCTCCACACCCATGCACATTCCAAGTGTAAAGCTGGAGTCTGACCGGCACCACGTGAGCCAAACAAACCCACATTTTTCTCTGTCATGATCCACCTACCAAGAGAGTGTGGGAAGGAAGAAAGCACCACTTGATTCAACTGTTTGCTGCTCTTCACAGTCAGAATTCTTTGCTTGTTATGCTCCCATGCTTGTGTCTTTGGCTTTACTTCCCTGCTAAAGCCGACTGCTTAGTTAGAATCCTGAAACAGTCACTGCAAGTGACTTCATATCCATGTGGGCAACAGCCATCCATTTTGATTATGAGAGATGAAATGACTCAGTATTGCCAGAACAAGAAAAGCTGGGGGATAATTGACTGTCACCAGGGTTTGATTATTTTTCTTGATGTTGTCTATGAGTAAATATCTGAGCATAACAGTCTCATTCATGACAACAGCCATCCCAAGCATGAACCAAAGAAGTATGGAATAACAGGCACAGGTTAGAGAAGCAAGGATCTGGATATTGGCTCACTAAATCAGCTGCTGGGAGTTATTTACATGGTGATAGAGCCCTCAGACACACGTGCAGTCTGTGTTCTCCTTAAGGCTGTGGTGGCTGCCCCTCCTGCAGCATCCCAGGCTGCAAAGGCCACACAGGAGTGTCAGATGTGCTGAGCACTTGCAGTTGTGGCCAACAGCACAGGAAAGAGGATGAGTTCCTGGGGTTTGACAAGGGCATCATCAGCCACCCTCAACACAGAGCATCAGTCTGCACCAAGGGGAGCACCATGGAGACACTTTCTTTGGATGAACGTCCACCACGTGAGCCCCCACAACTTGTGCAACCCAGCGGGAAAGAAGAACCGAAAGAGGATAGACAGAAAATAACTGCAAAATCTGGATTAGGATTACTCAGCCGTCAGGAGCATTAGGCACTGTATGAACATTTATTAAATTATTTAGAGGGCAGACAAGCAGCAGAGTTGGAGAAACCCAAATATCTTGTGAAAGGCAAGGGGCAATATCCCTTTGGCAAAAACAAGCAGGAACCAAAATACCAGCAGATACTGAGAACTTAAATCCAACTGCACTGGTAAATTATTTAAAGCGTATTTCCAATCTGTCATTTGAAGTTGAAATATTATTTCCCCTCCAGTAGAACACAGCTGCTGGGGAGGGTGAGGGGGAAATAGTAACAAAGACCTGTGTGTTCGAAGGGAAAAGCAAGAACATTACTCACTGAGTTTTTGTTCAACCAAAAATATTGCCCTAAATAGTGCAGTGGATCTGAGGAGCGAGGCTGAAGCCAGCAAACTGACAGCATATGAATTGACTTTATTCTTGTTTGCAAGCAAAATTGGGTAAATTGAATTAATTTACCTTGTAGCTCACTGTACCAACCACAGGAAACGAAGAAGGAAGGAGCTGGACTCAATGATCCTTGTGGGGCCCTTCCAGCTCAGAACATTCTGTGATTCTGTGATTTCCTGAAGGAGGAAGGGAAGAGGATTAGAAGCTTTTGGTTTAATGATGATGTGATGGAGGATCATCACTGCTGCTCTGTCACTTCTGTCCTCCCTTACCAGGTACAGGAAGGCAGCAGCTGCCCCATGAAAAAATCCTTCCTCTGTAAGTTCCACATGAGCCTCTTAAATCAGTGGCAGGGGGCCCTAAATTAACTGAAGTGAGATGTACAAGGCCCCAAATTCATCATCTTCGTCAAGCTCAGTCCTAGAGAGAACTTGGGTTATTTGTTTGGGGTTGGGCTTTTTTGGTTACTGCTTTACTCTTCCATTTTTCTAAATAAATATTTAGCTTTCTGTGAAAAAGCTGAATATCCATGACATCCATGATATACGAAGCATTTCCAATGCATGGTGATAAACCTTAGAACCTTCCAATTTGTCTGTTCTCTTTGGAAGCTGGAACCGGCCAAACCATTCAAGTTTGAGTTTGGTGGGCAAAGACCAGGAAAGGAGGAATTTTTCTCTTAAGAACAGTTCTAATGGAATAGGTTCTCTGGCATTTAAGGAGGTAATGAAAAGCTCTGAGATCCCCAGGGAGTTCAATGTTTAGGTGTTACCCTCGTGTATAATTAGGAATCATAAAATTTATATCGAACACTTATGGATGAATCACATCTTTTGATGTTACTTACAATAAATCTGAAAATAGCTCGGGCCACAGCATTGTAACCATGCATAGAAATGAGGTTAAATGATCCTTCAGGCATCCAGTCAAGCTCAGGAATGCCACCATTATTCAGTGCTCTGACATCTTTCCCAACCCAACAGGAGCGAGAGACCCATTTAAGTTGTTCTGCATCAGATGTTGTTTTTTATGTACAAATGTTTTCTCCAAGGAGGGGAGTTTATGAATGGGAATGTTTTTGCCATATATATGATGGATGTTTTTTGTCAGTATACAATTTATTTCCATCTGTTCTGTATCTGATTAACTCCTGCAGAGTATGTGATTAACTCAACTTCTCAACATCATTAGCTGCTCTGCATTCCCATTATAGTTCATCAGTGTGGGACCACACACAGCCTTGAAAATGGTGCACGTTGGTTATTCTTAAAACCTTAATCCACACTGCCTGGTTATTCTCTGTGATGGCCACGGACCTACAGAGAGAAGCCAGGAAAACATCACTACTGTGGAGCAGACACAAAATGCTAATGAAAACAGAGTTTAAGCAGATCTCAGTGCTAGAGCTAAATTAAGCCCTTTGGAAGAGTTCATGGCTGATGTTATCCAGCTGGAGACAGCTCTGGAGGCACCCAGCCAGCACAGAGAGGGGAGAGGACCACTGTCCTCTGCATGGCCATGTCCTGCTGTTGTGCACCAGGTTGTAGGTGCTTGCACCTTGTAGATCTCCAAGTACAGCACAGACTGCAGTCAGTGCACGCTGCCACTCCAAGCCTTGTAGTAACACGAATTTTCTTCTGATATAAATATCTAGCAATACAAAACCTGAAACTCCTCCACAGCATCGAGCAGCCAGAGCTCAAGAACAAGTCTTTTACATTATCCTCTGAGTTGTCTTTGGAGGGGTTTTCCCCTCAGTGAGTAAAGCGAGCAAGTGGATTGTCAGGAACAGATGCTCACATGTCCTTGCCATGCAATTAGTTGAGCTCCAGCCCCATTGACACTAATGGCTGCAGGGCAGCAGCAGCACAGGGACAGGAACCAGCCCAGTGACTTGGGAGCATCCATCAGCTCCATCTGATAATTTATCTTCAGACTTGCCTGCTCTCTTTCTTCACCTCAGCAACAGTACCTGCAGTCCCCAGTTCCCAACCAAAGCAAAGATAAAACTGGGGCTACTGCAGAGGTCTGAAATGCAGAGTTTTGACCAATTCCAGCTCCTGTGGCTGATGCCAGCTGAGGTCACCAAAACCTGCTGAGTTACTTAATCAGCAGTGGATTGGACAGGATGAGCCTGCATTCCAGGCTTTTGTTTGGAATTTTGATCCCCCTGGATGAAAAACTCTGGATGTCCTGCTCGTGCCTGCGTTCAGATCAGGCTCACACTCTCATCACTGCCCCAGCTCCTGAGGTTTAGCTTCTTGTGACTGCCATCCTTCCCCGTGTCCCCACGCAGCTGTGTCCTGGCTTCAGGCTTTGCCTCTCTAACTCAGAGCTGATCATACATTTTGACATCAATACCTGTGACTGCGAGCAACATTTCACATCATCGTAACCTTTCTTTGAAATGTCTGGGCTTGATATTCAGCACTTTTGAAAAGGTCTCCCTGAGGCAGAGGGAAGGTGCTCCTCAGTCTCTCTGAGCTCCTGCAGCTCCAGGGGCTGAACAGGGGAGCTCTTCAGGATGAGATCAGAGCAATTCCCATGGCCACACAGCCACACTCTGTTACCGTGGACAATGTGTAT
Source organism: Eulacestoma nigropectus (assembly GCA_013397775.1). Lineage (NCBI taxonomy): Eukaryota > Metazoa > Chordata > Aves > Passeriformes > Eulacestoma > Eulacestoma nigropectus. The sequence goes on along the minus strand of VZTE01004352.1, from coordinate 127,938 downwards.
GGAATGTGTATTAACCTCTAGCTGGGTAGAAGAGGTACAGGGTGTACCGGGAGATAACAATCAGAGGCTTTTGTGGCCATTTCTCAGGGTATTTCAAAGAGAAAAATAATAGCTGGGTTTTGATATCTTGTGTTTGATTATTCATTAAGCTAATGATGGGATATTGTATCCTGGATCTACATGGATATTTGCATCCTGTCCCTCTTTAAGAGGAAAGGGGAGGGTTATTTCACTCAGCTGAGCTCAGTGGGGTTTGTGTCACTCTGGTGCTGTGAGGGGACCCTTCGGGCATGCAGGATCCCACCCTGCCCTCGGGCACCCTCCAAAAGAGTCTGCACAGGGCACAGAGTGCCACCCACCCATGTCACCAGCCAGCCTCTGTCCGAGGATGACAGCTGTGTCACCCCTGCCACGCTGTCAGGGCTGCTGGAGAGAGCAGCCTCCCGAAATGAAGCGTGACAGGCAAACCTGCCCCAGTTAAAACCAGCGTGTAAAGGTCGAGCTCCTGCTCAAATACACTGGTGGAGCTCCAGATCCACACACAGGCTTTGGCATTTGGCCAGATATTCCTATTTACCCAGGATTTGTGCTCCCATACCAGGATGCACTTATCCAAGGCAAGGACCAGAGCTAATGCCCTGCAGTACAGGTCCCCTCAAAAAATTCCAGAAGAGATAAATTCCATTACTATGCTGTAGTTCTCCAGCTTCCACATTTTTGCCTGTGCCAGTTCTTGGCTCCAAAAGCAGGGGTTATTTTCTTCTGTCACTCACAAACACAAACCTCTCCTGCCCTGTTGTAGCTAAGGAATGACGTTTACCTGATAATCATGAGATACTTGGCATGGGAAGCTGGAGAGCTATGGAAAGGTGGGGTTAATTAGATGGTAATTTATTTACTGTGGGGGAGAAAAACCTGTGGATGTTTTTTTCATCAGACACATCCTGTGAACATCAAACACAAGTGCCATTGCCAAATGCTCCCTTTGGCATCCCAACACTGTGTACCTTCCCCTTTCCTGCTTTGTCTTGCACAGATTGCTGTATCCTGGAATGCAGTACTGTGCTTATTAACGGCTGAAATTATCCACTGGCTGGTTAAAAAAATGCTAATTCTGGCTACTGAGTGAGATAACCAGTAATTTTGTAAAGTACATTTAGTCAAATAAGATTTTTTGGCAGCCAAATGTTGTTGTAGCAGAATGTGCTTCCCTGATTGACATATGCTAACAATACTGCCTCCACAGTCAGGGGGAGGATAATTTACTTTCCATTTCCATTGGAAATGAGGTGAACCAGAATGTGGTAGATTGTTAAAATGTACCTCTGTGGTTTAATAGATTTGCTCAAAACAACAAATCAAACGATGCGCTGTATCCTCAGTCCTCTCCCTCGTCACTTCCAGGAAACCAGCAAGGATCCGTCTCCTCCTGAGACAGTTTTCAGCTCCTTTGAGGTTCCTCACCCATTTCCCCAGGTATGTCCCCAGGAGTCTCTGCACTGAGAAGCCTTCCCAGCAGAAAACAGAAAGGCTGCAGCCATCTCACAGCATTCCCCAGGTGTGCACAGGGAAATGAGCTGCGGCAGAAGCTTAGTGGGTACAGATGAGGTTTTACCAGCTCATCATCATCATCCACACTTCTCTCCGTTTTAATTGTCCTTCCCACAGCCCTGAAAGGGAAGGGAGAAAAACAGCTCTGAGCATCCCAGCTCAGTGCTGGAAGGGGCTGTGTCCCTGGAGAGGCTGTGCTGACAGAGACCTGGCTCTGCTGTCACCTCATTTATCAGGCAACAAAGGAACATCTCTGGTCTCTGCCACAAAACTCCTGTCATAATCCAAGATTAAAATTATCCCTTAATCTCAGATGCCCCCCATGTGCACTCCAGGGGCCTTGCTCCTGCTGGCAGAGCATCCCAGCTGCTGCTCTGTGGGATGCACCACACTGTGCTGCTGCTGTGACCAGCGTTCCATGCTCCATTGGCTTTGGGGGACTTTATTTACTTATCTGGAAAAAAGGCATGAGGGAAAACACAAGAGCCGTGTTCAAAAATCTTTTATGTTCTCAATATTGGAACATTTTCTATTTTCTCGTCAAAACTCTTTTCAATTAAAATGTTGTGAGTAGTTCTGATTCTTGGCTGTTTTTATCATAAATACTTCCAGTGTCAAATTTGCTACTGTATCTCCAGAAGAACCTTTAGCCTAACTTTTTTTACTTCTAACCACTTAAGTTCTCCAAGACCTCACTCATTTTTTCTGTGCCTCTCCAAAATTGTCTGCTGATGGACCATGGGAACAGCCAGCTGCAGGTGGCTCAGGTGCTGAAGTTTTGCTGAGAGCAAAGGTGACCCATAAATAAGTAATATTCATAAATTTTACCCTCCTTGCCTTCACATACATCGAATAAAAAAAGTCTTGGCTTGTAGTAGGGATCCAAAACCCCTCTTTTTCCAAAGTGGCCTTTGAGTCTGTGTTCCTCCAACAGTCACCTTGGAGCACAAAACAATAAATCTTTGCAAACCCTCTGATTTACAGGACTTTGTTGAAGCCCTCCGGGGGGTCCCTGTGTGAAGTTCTGTTCTCGTCTTCTCCATCACGGCTGCAAGGGAGCTGATGGCTGCTTTTGGTGGTAACCCAGGGAAACCACACAGTCAAATAATTTGAAGGACGACTTGGCAAAAGTGAATCACGTCAGCAGGAAGCTCAGCAGAGCCAGGGGAGCAGTTTTCCATGCAAAAGATTTAGGAAGAGTCACAAACCCAAGAACTGGGTTCTGCTTTTGTGTCCCTTGGTTTTTCTGGTCCCTTCCCCTGTGTCCCTCCCACACTCTTGTTTGGAAGGAAGAAGCAAACTCACACCAGGCTGAATTTTCTGTCTCACACAAAGTCTGATTTTTGTTGAGCTAACTGTGAGGGCGATAGCTGCATCATTTTCCCTTCATTAAGTTTGATTCAATTCCCATAAATTTCCATTTATCTTCCCATGAGCTTATGAAGCCCCGTCCCCAGCTTTGCTCTGTCTCCTGTGTCCTGCAAAACCCTGCATAATTTTATTGATTCGTATTCCATATTAAAATGACCTTTGGCAGTAGAGAACCAAGAGAAGGGTGGGATGAACATCATCATTAGCGAGCCAGAGAGGCTCCATGCTGGGACAGGGCAGGACCCCAAGGCCACCAAGACGGAGCTGGGAAGGTCATTGTCACCACCGTGGGGACAATGAAGGTGTTGTACCTCTGAGGACTGGGTCAGTCACAGAGGTGTCTCTGCCATGTCTTGGCGTCCATCAAGTGCCTGTGGGGGTTCAGGGTCTCAGCAGAAGTTTCTGCTGGGAGCTCACCCTCAGGTGACACCTGCGTTGTCACTGTCCTGCTCGGCACAGCCGGAGGAGAGTGATTTGGGTCTCTGGCTGTCACTGCTCAGGCAGTGCTGGAAGGAAAGGCTGTTGTTCTGTACGAGACAAAGCACGATTCGGTCCTGAGCACTAATCCCATCCCACAGATGCTGCCAGCCTGGTGCTTGAGCAGCATTTAGGATTGCACTGATTCCGGGAGTGACAGCAGCGTGGAACTGGGTTAGTGTTTCATTCTGTCCTGCCACTGGCAAACACTGCAGTACTGGATTTTCTTTATTTTTTTTTATTTTTTTTGTTTGATGAGGATTTAGCACACAGTCACAGGGTTTGTGGTGTTGTGTTTGTGTGGGTTTTTTAGCCTAGAGAGCAGCCAGGGCTAAGCCTTTCCATGCTTAGCAGCTTTGGGCCCCTGCACTGAGCTCATTCTGCCCATCGTGGTGCTGGGCTCTGGTGGGTTCACTCTGGTGCAAACACATCAGTTTTGATAGAGAGGAGAATCAGAATGAGCCATCTTGGTGAGAGCAGAGATGAGACCAGACCCCTGTGCTTGTGCTTCCAAACAACCTTGAATACAGGATTAGTGAAGATCCAGCATCACACAGACTGTGCTTTCCATGGTGAGCCAACATAAATGTGAGACTTTCAGGTCAAAAATGAGCCTGCACACTCTCTAAATCCTCCCTTCTGGGGCCAGAGTAGTCTGTAAAGATCTGTAAAGCTCCAAAGGCTCCCATGGGTGTTCACTGACAGCTGTAGCCACTTTAGTCCACTGATGTTAGGAGACACAGTAAAAAATCCCATTAAACACCTCTACAAGCCTTCCTGCTCCTGAACTTTTGAATATGTAATCCTGGGATCCCAGACCAGCTCCTCTTGAGAAAGTGGGAAATTTTTCACTGACTTTGAAGAGTTGTTGGAGGCACCAGCTCCAGCAGCGTGCAAAGTCACCTGAAAATGAAGTGCTGCTGCACTGATGTGCACAGTGTGCTGGGCTCCCAGCAAGCAGCTCAACAAAAAACAGGGAATATAAAGAGTTTGCTTAGGGAGATTGGCTTTTCTATCCTTTATGTTCTTTGGGACTTTGTGTTCGCAAATAATTCTTTCAACAAATTAAAGCATTCTGCAACTGGGGAAAATATTGATTTTAATTTTTTTTTTTACTGTATGAGAGTTTTGCTACAAATCAAGACAGGGGAAAAAATCTTTAAATATAGCCTTTGATACAAAGTATGCAATATTCCCACTTTTACCATAACAATTCCTAAAAGGGAAAGTCAATGCTATTCCAGCCGATTTCCCAAGCTCTTTAAAAGGCTTCACAATGCAATTATGGAACAAATCAAGGCTTTTAAGAAAGCTTGGAAAAGACTTTTAGAGTTCTGCAAAATTATATCAAGCAAGTCTAATTTATAGCTAGGGCACAATTTTAGAATGAAAACCAATAAACCCTGAATCTCAGGTGACAGAGTGAAACATTTCCAGTGTTAAGTGCTGCATTTTGCTGATGTGCAGACATTGCCCAGCAGTGGGGAAGAAGGCCGTGCTGCAGCCAGAGCCACAGAAATCTGAGTGAGGAGCTACAGGGTTCATTTCTTAGTCTGAGCTGGTAAATCTGAGCAATCATGAGCCCTGTGTGCACCAGCTCAGCTCGGCTGCACTGCGAAGGTTAAACAGTTGGTCTTTACTGCTTAATGATCTGTCTGAGCGTGTGGAGGCAACTCCAAGATAATTCTTCCTTATATGCAGGAGGCTGTGAGATCTTTCAGAATCTCAGAAAACTGCTTTATACTTAACAAAAGAGGCCATTAGCAGCTTGTGGTGGTGGGGTGTATCTAGGAATTCACTCAGCCGGCAGAGGAGCTTTGTTGTTACTACCAGCACAAACGGGAGAGGATGTTCTCACCCTGTGGGCGAGAGACAAAACCCAGCTGGTACTTTTGCTTAGCACATGGAGCTCCGGAGCACAAAGCTGTAGGGAGACTTGATCCATCCAAAGAAAACCTGGGCAACAACAGCGCCTGTCTTCACCAGAAGAGGACCTCCTGCTTCACACTTATGGACCAAGAAAGTGAACTGCTTCTGATGTGCACCTGCTCCCATGTGCTTATGTGCTGCTCATTTCTTTTACAGATTTGCTGTAGCATCTTGGGGGTGTGGTTGGGTGATTCCCATTCACCTCCAGCATTTCTGAACCCCTCCAGAGCAGAGAGACCACAAATCTGCTTCAGACACAGGGTGTACAGCAAACCTTGTCCACCGTGGTGATGGTCCAGCGGGGATGGGTGGGTGGAGAGGGGATGTGTCCATCCCAGCAGATGGAGAACCTGTCTCTAGATGAGGTTTTGCCATCTGCAGAGGGACCTGGCACTGGCTTGGAGTGCAGGGTTGTTCTATGTTGTACCTCACTGAGGTGAAAGATAAGTGGCTGTCTGGGGGAGAAGTCAGCCTCTGCCTTGGAGCCCTCCCACTGAGTAAATTCGCCCTTGAGTTTTGTAGTTTCATCTTTTTGTCATTTTATCACTTTTAATACAATTGCTTTCACAGCAATTTGCAGCACGGTTTAATTCTTGTCAATATTTTGAAATTCTGAAAACTTAAAGGGCTTTTGATTTGTTCCACACTCACCTGGGGGATGTGCTGAGTCTCCTCCTGAGCCATACAGCAGAGAGGATGAGCTCCTGGGCTTAGCAGAGCAGCTTCCCATCCCACCATAGCAGCCTTGCAGATGTGCAGGCAAATCCTACACCTGCCTCTATTTCCCTGGGCTGCCCTTTGCCAAGCTCAGTTCCACTGAGGTTTCTAAACAGCCCAAAAGCTTTCCTGCATTTGACATGAACTGACTTCTGTTTGATTCAATCACTGCTTAATTTGATCCTCCATTTAATTTTATCAAAACTGTAGTAATCAAATAATTTGTACTAAAAACATTATGACTTCCACTTGTTTATTCTGATCAATTTTAATCCTTTAAGGCACAAGGTTTCTTTAACTTAGTTATGAGGTAACAAAATGCTGTCATTAAATCTACAAGGAAAGGACAGAAGACAAAAAAAGATAGTTATAAAGATCCCTAGGAGTGCTCATAATGCAGGAAAAAGACAATAGCATACTGTTATTTAGAAGTCACGCTACGCATGATGAAAGCTAAGCAGCACCCTGCTGGTTGTGAGATGAAAAGATCAATGGCATGTTTCAGTCGAGACATTTCTGGCAATGAACTGCACTGAAAAGGGGAAAAGGATTGTAATTAGATATGAATGATTTTGCCTTTTTTGGGTGTTGACCCACATGAATGAACATGCGTCAGCAGTGTTTGTGCTCTCCCTCTGCGCAATAAACCTTCAAAAGCCAAAACCAGCTGAGTAAGAGGAGGGAAAGATTTCCACTGCAGGCTGTTCCTCTGTTGCTTTGAGAAGTAAAACCCAACCTCCCGCTCTGCTGATCCTATCCCTGATTGTGCCCCATCTCTCCCCTGCAGGTCAACACCTTCATCTCCTTCGTGTTCCCCATGGTCGTCATTTCCGTGCTCAACACCATCATCGCCAACCAGCTGCTGGTGATGTTCAAGCAGGCGGCCCAGGAGAACCAGGTGTGCACCATCGGTGGGCAGCAGACCATGCTCAGCATGTCCATGGAGCCCAGCAGAGTGCAAGCCCTGAAACACGGCGTGAGGGTCCTGCGTGAGTATCGGCTTCCCTCGGCGTGGAACTGGCTGGAGGTGTCTAAATAAATGTGACTTGAAGAGTAACAGGTTGAAATTGGTAAACGCTTTCACCCAAAACTCCTTTTGTCTCTGCTTGTTGGTTTGCAAAGCTAAAGAGCAGACCTGCTCACTCTGGAAAAGCAAACCCAACCCAGCATTTTGATGATTTAGTCAACAGCAATTTAAGCCTTGCATGAATTGTTTCACTACTTCCCTTTTTCTGCGGAGCTTTGGTTCCGACAGAGCTTAAATAAAAGTCCCTGCACTCAAGAATTGAGCCGTACTGCAAAACACTGGATATCTTGATTAAATTAGCTGAGGAAAAGACCAAAGAATCTGGTAGCTTAAACTTACAGAGGATAAAGCAAAAGCTGTTCAAAAATAGTACTCAAAATAGCTAACAAAGTGTGCCCATAGTGGTTTTAAACACGAGATGGGGAGTTTGTTAGCAGAAAGCTTTCTGATGTTCTGGTGTTTTCAGAAGGGTTTGGGTTAGAAGGGACCTTAAAGTTCACCTGGTCCCAAACCCCTGCCATGGGCTGGGACACCTTCCACTAAGCCAGGTTTCTCCAAGCCCCATCCTGCCTGGCCTTGGGCACTTCCAGGGATGGGGCATCTTGGTACTTGAAGTGCTTTGGCCTAGCTCATATTTCCAACAATGAGAGGAATCCCTAGAGAAGGCACCAGGAACTTTCATTACATTTTTCCAGTTGTTTTTCACAAGGAATGCATCCCATGCAGCACTCCTTGCCATAGGTGAGCGGCCGTGTGCATCCCAGCTTCCAACACCGCACTGGGAAACCTACTGAAAAAAAGGAAAGAAGAACCCTGAGGACACTAAATTCCCCACAATTATCTTATTGGACTGTGTTTGTTTACTGTCTCTGCACCCCAATGAACTATTATCCACGCGTGGGTGAGGAGGGAACCTTGCTTCCCCACGGAGCCTACAAGGACTCTGCTCCTTGCTGTTCTTTTCTGGTTTTTAACACTTCTGCCTGCTGCCATTAAGTGAGAAGCTGCCTTTTCTCACTCGTGCTACACCACCTCACACCTCTCTCTCTCCTTTTAGTATTGTATCCTCTTTGATCATCAAGACGAGAGAGCTCTTCATGAATAATAAGAGAGAAACCTAAATTTACACCTGGCATCCCTCAGCACTGGAGGAAGTGCACCCCGCACACACAGGTCCACGTCTCCTCTGAGGCACTGGGAAGCAGCCCTTCTGTTTCTGAACAATAAGCATAATTTTCTTCTTCATCTTCTTCTGCTTCCTCTTCTTCTTCTCCAGGCAAATTTTTGGGTTTGCTGTGTACTGCAAAAGCTGAGAATATTTGGCAAAACTGAGGGTTTCAGCCTGGAGCCTGAGATGGTTCAAATGTGAGTCAGATGTGGCACCACAGGACCCCCGGGCAGTGATGCCCAGATATTCCAGGCGTCTCCTCAGGGCCACCCTGGCAGCAGGACTGAGCTCCCCTCCCTGCTGGGAAGGCAATGAGAGGGCAGCTGCTTGTTGCATTTCTGTGCTGAGGAAGATCCAGCGAACAAAAAAAGCCTCCCTCACTTCTGTCTGTGATTCACTCCACCATGCAGAAATGCTCTCTTTATCTGGCAAATGGGAGTGAATCCTGCCTTTCAATTTATCAGATGTGCTTGATTACTGGAGGTGCTTGATTCACACTCACTTTTGTCAACTGTTCCTCATGACTTATATTTTAATAACCCAGGTCTCTGAGCTGTCTGAAAAGTGGCAAAAAATACACAAGGATGCACATGATTTATCCTGGCATCCATGACAGCCAAAATCATGAACAGAGCCTGGGCTCATTTATGGAAGAGGGTGGGAAAAGAAAAATGACACTTGTGCCCCCTCATAAAACTTTTGGCACAGTATCAGAGCTTCATGGGGGTAAAAGTATTTTCCATTTCCAAAAGTGAACTTTGGCCTGAAGAACAGAGAAGGCTGATTTAGGTTTAAGGGTGAAATGTTTCAGAACTTGTAAAAGTAGTGCTTAGAAAACAATTTTTTATGGGTCATGGTGTGCAGAGCTGTTGGATAAGATCAGAGCAGCAAAAAACTTCCTTGCTCCAAATGTACTGAGATTAAGAATTTGTTTACATTGAAATAAGAGCTAAAAGTGGCCAGGCTAACATGGCCTCATTCAAAACATCCACAACAGCGTTTTCCTCCTCTTTGGTAGCATTTGTGTATTTTCTTGGCTCTGTCTGACCTTGGTCATGTACAAAATAATGAGGGTGATCAGGATCAAGGAATGTGTCGGGCCTGTTGCCTGGGAGCCACCTCATTAAGTCAGTAAGCATGAGACTCCTGATTGTAATTCCCTCTCGGCTGTCAGCATTCACCAGGTGTGAGGATACAAATTCAGAGAGCTCCAAGCACTGGCAGCTTCTCAGCTTTTTTCTGAGGATAGCAGGGCAACCAGTTCTGTTGTTAAAAATACCTTCCACCAAGAGATTTCATAACCTCCCTCATCCTTCCAATTCCTTCCATTAAACCACCTCCAATCTGTGTTGCTATTCCTTGGCTATATTGGAGCCCTGGAATGCTGAGTCTCCCAGAGCTGTGTGATACTCCACAGAAGTGTGAATATTCTGTGATTGCACAGCCTGATATGCCAATCACTTGATAAAATTCTAAATTATTCTTAAACATTCGTATGCGGGCACACACCCCAGAACAATCCTAGAATCACAGAATTATTTGGGTGTGAAAGGGCCTTAAAACTCATCTCATTCCACCCCCTGCCATGGGCAGGGACACCTTCCACTATCCCAGGTTCCTCCAAGCCCCATCCAACCTGGCCTTGGACACTGCCAGGGATGGGGCAGCCACAGCTTCTCTGGGCACCCTGTGCCAGGGCCTCACTGCCCTCACAGGGAAGAATTTCCTCCTAATATCCAGTCTAACCTTTCCTTCTTTCAGTTTAAAGCCATTTCCCCTTGTCCTGTAACTCCACGCCCTCGTCCAAAGTCCCTGTCCAGCCTTCTTGGAGCTCCTTTAGGCACTGGAAGGCTGCAGCAATTTCTTCCTGGAGCCTTCTCTTCTCCAGGCTGAACAACCTCAGTTCTCTCAGCTGCTCAAAAATCAGGGTGTATTTGGGCTTGGCTCAGGATGAAAGCTCTTTTCAGCCAAAGTGAGTCCTCAAAAGGGGACAGTTTTGCGACATGGGCTGATATCCCCACCGATCCCCCTGCCTGCAGCCCCTTCCCCTCCAAGCAGCCCTTGGCACCTCCCGGCTGCCTGTCAGATCAGTTCCCACGCAGATGGAAGGAAGGCAGGAGTTACTGAATGGCACAGCTGAGCTCTGATAACGACACTGAGACAAATTGATGGACATCAAGGGGAGGCTTTGCGTGTCCCTGGATGGACGTTGGCTAAGCCTATTAAAATGTAATCAGTTCCAGGTAGCATTTGCTCTGCTACAGAAGCTGCTTAGTGAAAGCAATTATAAAGCACTTAGAGGTTTAACCAATTAAAAGAATATCCTTCAGTCTCCCACAGCTGGCTGGGTGATGCCTCAGTAAAATGCTTTTTAGCAGATGAAGTCAAGCCGCATTTTTTACAGAACGTCTGTGAATTTTTAAATGATGATTTTGAGGCCTCTGCATTTCATCAAGTAATACAAGACAAAGGCCAAGAATTAATGATGTATCCATGTATTTCATTAATCCGTGCATTAATAATTCCCCTTCTGAACAAATACTTTGAAGAGTCCATTCATTTCTCCTCACCAATGCTCCAAGTCGGAGTTACTCATTTCAAGAGGAGAATATTGCCATGAGATTTAGTATAACCAGCCTACAGGCATTAATAGTAAATAGCGCATACTTTGCAGCCACAATACACAGAAGAGCACCAGTCTAAAACTCCTTAAACAGTTGCATTTCATAATTCCTATATTCTAAGGAAAGCAGATTTATTTGCTCATGAATTATTTCTTTTCAAGAAAGGAACAAAATTCATGGCAGTTTGTATCTCTAATAAAAAGTCTGAGCAACTCCAAGTGGAGTTCAGCAAAACCCCTGTGGCATTAAGCTTGAGTGGAAGCTGATTTTAACAGCTGAAGTGTCACACTGAAATTTGGGAGGATGAATTACCTATTTAACTGTTGTATATATTTCCCAGAGATGTTTGCAGTTGTAGGTTTATTTTGCCATTTACCAAGTGAGATAAAACGAGCAGAATCAGAGTGCTCTATAAACACCCTCCGAGGAGCAAAAAAGCAGGGGTGGCTGCACCTCTTGGGGCAGAGAGTCTCTTTTTTCCCCTCTCCCAAGATGCGTCCCTTTGCCGGCACCGCAGCTCGGGCTGGCACAGCATTCCTGCTGGGATGCAGGCTCTTGTGGCTGCATCTCTGCAGAAAACTCTGAGATTTGCCATGCCCTGAAAGCAGATTTTCCAGGTGTTAAGCCATGAAAATGTGAGTGTTTAAAAAGCTAACTAATGTGATTTTAAACATGAAGTCTGGCCAGGGCTTTAGTCACTGTAGAAGCACGCAGTGAATACAGCTGCAGGGTCCCTTTGATGAGCAGAAATTGTTCTGGGAGGAACAAAGGACTTGTGAAGCTCAAAACTGGAGGGGAAAGAAGAAAGGGCTGCAGAGGAAACCAGTTCCGGTTACACCTGATTTCCCCAAACAGAAAGAGCCTTGAGCCTGGTGAGGATAAGATGGGATCCCTTATTTACCTTTCAAAACGGAAATTTTCTTTCTTTCCTCTTCCTTCTCCTGCAAACATCCAGACATCCCCAGGGGAGATGGCATGAATGAAGTGTAAATGGAATCAAGCAACCTCTTCTCTAATTTCCAAAAGAATAATTACCTTAGAAGGAAACTTGGGAAGAGATTCCAGTTTTCGCTGGGATAGCAGGGACGTGCTGCTTGCTAGAGCCTCGGGCAGCTTTAATCTGTATTTTCTGCCTTGCTCCTTATGGATGAAACTGGTGCCAGGGGATGATTTAACCACTGGCATGAGCTGGGGCAGAAATCCACATCTATTTTCAAACCTGTCATCTGAAGCCATTAAAAATCAGGACTGGATAATATAGTCTGAGTGAAATATGTTGATTTTGAATGCCAAAAGGTTTTTCCATTCGCTGTGCTGCCTCACTCTCACTAATAAAGAAGAACTTAGGGTTTTTTCAGTAGTACGTTTAAGAGCATTAGGGGATTGTATCCAGCAAATGCTGTGTGTTTTCAGTGGTGTCTGAAGGAACTGAGGGCTTCCCAGGCTCATTGTTACTCCTAGTTTCTTCTTTGCTCTCCTGAGTACTCCTGGTGCTTGCTGGTGGTCCCCAATCCCTGCTGATTGTTATTGACTTTTATGGAAATCCTTTATTGCACAGCCTTATGACCCAAATACCAGCATAAGTAGTTTTAATTTTACTGGGCTCATACCTACCCTGGCAGCTCCTGCAATCCCTACTTTGGGGCCTGTTGATATAAATATTGCCAACAGCCTGTCAGGTAGAACGTCATGTTCATATAAACAGCACCTCGAGGTTTAACGAGGCAGTGCCAGCTGTGCCTGCACTTGGCCCAGCTTTCACCACTTCTCGTATCAAACAGCACTTTATGAGAGGTTCTCTTGTAATGGCACCAACTAAATAAGTATATAAAGCCAGGATCTTGGGATATGCAAGGATTGTTTCTCCAGAAATCGGCGTTACTTTGACACGAGCCCCATAACCTGTTGTACACCTCATTAGTACCAGCTGGTGAGTGTGCTGCCCTTGGGCAGCGTTGGGGATGAGTTTGAAACACAGAAAAGGCTGAGAGCTGTTGTTCAGGTGGGTCAATACCTCCCCAAACAGCTCCTGCCTTTGCTCGGGAATTCCACCGTGCTGTTCCACATCTGTGTGTGGCTCAGCTCCCCTTCGAATGCAGAGAAAAAGAAATAAATTGGTTGAAATAGTCTGGACAAAACTATCAAGGGAAGATGGATCTGAGCGTGTCTGGAGGCCTTAGCAGCAGCAGAGGTGGTTATAAGAAGGAGCAGCATCCCTTTTCTGCCTCTCCTGGAGAGAAAGGAGGACAGGACAGAGGGATATCCTCGCCGAGGGCCACCCCAGGGCTGCAGGGCTGTGACTCAGCGCTCCCAGAGGGGATGGAGGAGATGGAGTGAGGAGGAGAACGCCAGCCGAGTGCTTTGTGCCGCAGCAGCTCCCTGGGTGCCGTGAGTCAGCGGCGGTGGCTCCTCACCCATCGCTGTCCCGGGGCTCTGAGTCACTCCCAGCCTCACATGGCTCCACAGAGGGATGCTAAAAACCCCTCCTGAGCATCGCTCCTGTGGTCAGTCAAACCAGCCAAACTGTGGGCTTCTTACTCATGATGCCCTGCCCTGGGCACATGCTAACCCAGAGGCTGTCCTGGAGGAGGGCAGTTTCCCAGCCCCAGCCCAGGAGACACACAAGGCAAAATAAAATATCCAGTGTGATCTAACAGAATTTAACCTCCAGGATTGCTCCCACATCCACTTTAGTCCGAGAACCAAGACTGGCAGAGTTTAAATCTCCTGCGCAATGAAAAAGACGTCACTCAGAATTGATGTTTCTCTCTGCAGGACTTCCTGAAGTAAAAACAAACCAGGGCTCGTCCTCTGCTACTCCTCCTTCCTCTCCCCTTCTTCCTTGGCGTGCAGTTCAAACAGGCAGAGAACAGAGCCATTATGAGACAAAATAGAAAGACACAGGATGTAATAATTCAGGGTTTAATACACATTTAAATTGAGTGTTTGATTTAGGAGGGAAATAAGGGCATATATTGGTGGAAGAATCATCCCCTGCCACCCCTGGCACACTGAGGTCCTCTTGCTGGGGTCCCACCTCCCCTCCCCAGCCCTGATGTTTGGCACCTCATTTGCTTGAATATGGGAAATACCAGAAGTTCATGGAGCAGCTCTGCTCCTATTAGAACCTTATTGAATTAATTAAAGTGAGGGATGTGTCTGGTTTATTTTTAGTCCAAAAAATAAAGGCAGGAAATCTCCAACCTCACAAACATCATCCTGGACAGTCACCCCATCACACATTGAGTCAAACCCTTCCCCTGCAGTGCTCAGCTCCTGCAGGCTGACCTGCTCCTTCTTACTCCACCAAAGGAACCCATGTGTCAAGCTTTTGATGATGAAGAACACATCCTAGGAGCTCATAACAATAATAAAAAATCATTTTGGCAGCCAGTTTGCTCAGGATTTGTTTTACAGCTCAACCATTTTGGCAGGCAGGTGCTCAGGGAAGAAGAAAACAGCTGGAAAAGGCAACAGGCATCTGGGAGAAGAGGATATTTTCATTCTGAATTAGATGAAAGTTAACACAGTCTCCTGTTTCATATTCCTCCCAGGGGAGAGGACCCAAAAGGGCAGGATTGCCACCCTAAATCTGCTTGATCCCTTGTATGATAGAATGAAAACATACGGATTACGGGTGACAAATTCAGGTCAAGATCTCCTAATCTGTGCAGCACAGAACTGCACAGTGTGTCACCCGGCTGGGACTTCCAAATCAGAGCATGAGTGTCTCCAGTGCACTTCACATGTTTAATAGAGTTTTAACTGCAGGGTGATTGCATGTGATATTCCAGAATTATCACAGATGACATAATTGCTGATGTTAAGCAGATACTTCTCTCACTGTGTGTTTTTGTTACTATAGATCCATATTATTTGTCACAGCATTGCCTGAGCAGCAGACGCAGAGATCATTTACCAGGAGAAAACCACTTTCATTTAACCTGTTGGTAAATTTAACAAGCAGATGTGTGAGATTCTTATAATTGGCTGTCGAAAGAATCCAGATCCTGCCGTACCTAAAGAGCTGCACACAGGGGTGAGCAGCTGAGAAGTGCCAGTGCATGGAGGTTTCTGCAGAAATTATGACGTGCCTGAATGATCCTGTGCTTGGAGCCATTTGGGAAGCTGCTTTTGCAGCCTGAAAATCCAGCAAATCCTGTGCAGGCACTGGGAAAGCAGATGGGCTGGAGCTGTGATGTTGGCTCGTTCCCGTTGGCCCGAGGCTGACGGACGGAGCAGGAGAGGCTGGAGAACGTCGCTTTTCTGCAGCCCCTGGGAGGGATCTCCTGGAGAATCATGAGGGGGCTGCTCCTTCCAGGGCAAACCAGAGGCCCATCCGATGGAGAAATGAATTTCTGGAGGTGGCCAGAAGCGTTTGCTCAGAAATGTGAAGGAGCAAGGTGGGCATCCATGCCCCCAGCGAGCTTCCCAGTGGATCTCCCGCTTCTCCTGTGCCACACGTCATGCAGGGGCTCTCCCATCAAAGTCCCATCAAAGCTCCTCAGGGAAGGATCAGACAGAGGTCAAATTCATTCACTTGCTGGCATCTGAAGGGCTGCAGGCTGCCTGGTGATGAATTACATCTGTGATCACTGTGGCCAGAGAACAGCCAAAAACAGTTTGAAAAAATGAATTCGCTTGGACAAGAGAACAAAACAGACCCTCTAGCCTTCTTCCAAAACATGTCCCTTCAGTTGCTTAAGTCTTTATTGGATAAATGGCTTTTGCAGAATTCCTGGAAGATGCTGTCATGCATCATGCAGGCTGATGCTAAAGGAATAGAACTTTCTCCACTATTTGCTGTGTGTTTAATAAGAGAGGGAGCTCATGGAGTTGGAGTAGGGTGTGAGTATGAAGCTGGACACCAGGGATTATTTAATTTCTGCTCTCCTGTGACTCTTGGTTGAGCATCAGTGACGGAGAGATGCAACCACAACCAGACATTCCTCCTGGACTGCGCTCTCCAAGGGAAACACATCTTCTGCACATCTTCTCCTTGAGCTATGACATGGTCCCTGTGGGATGAGAGTGCCTGGGTTTGGGACATATCCACATGAATATTTTCAATCCCAAGGCAGAAAAAAACCCAGCCTTTGGCTCCATGTGCCAAATCCACCTTGCACTTGTGGTGCCTCACCTGGAGCAGAGCTTTGCTGCTTCCCAGCCCCTTACAGGTCACATAAAGGACAAAAGTGATGTGGCCTTTGCTGTCTGTAGAGCAAATTTGGGACCAAAAATTAACTTAATTATTTTATTTAGTCTTTATTTTCTTCTTGCCTTTTATTGTGGTATGTTTTAACTGAGATTTCTTTATTTCCTGCTAGGATTCTGCCAGAATCCCGCTGTTCCATACAAAGGTTGAAACGTACATTACAAAAGGAAAGAAATCTGTCTATTGATTGCCTGATATATCTGCTTTTTAATCCAGACCGACAAATGCACTCTATCAACAGCACTTCCGTGCCTCAGAGTTGCTGCATTTTATTTTCCATTGTTTGACATCCCTCAGAATCTGGAAAGGAAAAAAAAAAACCCATAGTGTCTTTCTCTGCTTACCCTTTAATCGATCATTTTTATTATGGCAAGATCCAGACCCAAACATGCTGCAATCTCAGGTATTGCACAAATGTAGAACAAGAGGATGAGCCCTGCCATCAGAAAGAGCAGTTTAATGATGCTCAGCACTGTGGGGACTGTGGCCAGTGGCTCCACATAACAAACTAATGGGATTACGGTGTCCCTGGCTCCCTGTCTACCTGGATGACAAACACACACCAACTGTCTCTGTGAATACCTTGGACAAGATACCCAGTGCCACAAGGGCGTGAAACACAGATGCAAACAGAGTTTCCTTTAAGCCAGTGTCTGAACTAGGCATCACCAGTCCTTCATCTGTACCTTCTGTTGTTCCTAATGTCCCTGCCCCGGTGCTTAGTGCTGTTTTCTATCACTTCTGTTTTGTTTGTTTTTACAGACATTTGCAGGCTGGTTGTACCTCAGGGTTGCTAATTCTTTGCACTAAAGCAATTTAAGAACAAGTGAGGCTGCAGGAGAACAGGTTACAGCAATAAAACCCACGCAGACAGGTCCCTTTTTCACCCTGATGGAGAGCTGCTCACAAAGTTAAGGGCTTTTTTCCTGCCTTGCAGGTGCTGTGGTGATCGCCTTCGTGGTCTGCTGGCTCCCTTACCACATACGGCGCCTCATGTTCTGCTATGTCCCCTCCAGCCACTGGACAGAGTGAGTCACAACGTGGGGGACACGGTCCCCCCATGCCAGGACAGGGTGGGGGCTCAGGCTGGGGCTGGGGATGCCAGGGCACCCACAGGTGTGGAGATGGAGGTGGGGATCTGGGAACAAAGGTGTTCTCCAGTCGAGGGGTTAAAGCCTCAAACTCCTAATTGCTGTTTTGGTTTTTTTTTCTTTTGGATGTCTCAGTGTTTGCCAGCCAAATTAAGAGTCTTTGTTTTACCTGAATGCCCCAGACACGGTGGAGGAAGCATTACCTTGAATCAAAATGCATCATCAGCCCCTCCTCCTCCTCTTGTGGGCTGCAACCGCAGACTCGCCCCCGCTGGCAGCAGCGATGGGGCTTCACCTCTGGCAGCCCTTGATGAAATGACATTTGGACAGGGGGGTTGGTACACCCAGAGTGGATTTCAGTCTCCGTGCCAGAGGTATTGATCCCCAGCCCTAAGATGGAGCCGCTCCCGTCAGCACACAATTTAGCTCCGCGAGGCCACATTTCCTCACTGACAGGGGAGATTACACAGGTGGGGGAATAACTGTGCTGCTTACTGAGTCTGGGGAAGGTTTTTCACTGGATTTTGCAGGGAGTGGATCAAAATGAAATACCAGCACTTGCTGCTGATTAGGAAATGCCTGGATTGTCAGAGGATTCCGGGATAATTGCACGAACACGCGTGCGCTGCTCACAGATGTGCAAAGGCACCCCAGGAGCTCCCTGCTCCTTTCTGAGGCACCAGGCCAGGTTCCTCAGCAAAGCAACCACCAAACTGATTATTATTTTTAAATATATCATTAAGAGCCAATGCTGTCTGGGAACACACACTCAGGAAGCCTGAGATGCCAAGGGGTGCACTGCTGTGTCTCCTCCCACAGCATTACATCCCTGTTCTCCCTGAGACCAGGGCTGTTTCCTTCAAGGGAAAGAAAAAAATAAAATCTACAATACTAAAGAACAGAACAACAATAAAAAACTAAAATTCCATCAACTCAAACCACAAAATATAATAAATTAGGATATAGCAGTCTACTGAATGGGACTGTGGATCCAGCGACAGTAAAATCCAAAATCTATCTTCAGTCATGAAAACAGAGCTCTAGGCAAACACTGGGACAAACTCTTGTTTCTCCTCTCTTTTCCTATATGAAAAGCACTTAAGGCAGTGTTCAATTATGTAATGACTGCATTTGCTTTGAGCAAGAGGAGTAGAGAAGTCTGTCTGCAGCTAGTGAGAATTTATGCATCGTGGCTGCATTCACATAATATTTTCTTCCTCTTTTTAAAACCATGAGTGATTTTAGGAAAACACTGAATTTACAGAATGATAGTGAACTATCAGTCTGGTGGCTAACCAGGAGTTTGCAGCAGCTTAGCATGTTCATTTATAAAGGCATGTGCCTTGCCCCTGAAGAAGAGAAATTTTTCCAATATTAATTCTTCACAACTACACAGAGAAACTCTGCTTGTAAGAGCTGGATGGGCCATGCAGTCCTTGGCAGTGCAGAGGGGGTGTGGAGGGATGGGCCATGTAGTCCAGCACACGTCTATTTATCTTTTGTTAGACACTGCTCAGACTAGAAAAAAGGTCTGCAATTTTCACCAAGATAAATGATTCTGAGGAACATCTTGCTGAAAATGAGACCCGTGGTGTTTATAAATGCTTTACCAGCTCAGGGCTGTTGTTGTCAGTTGGCCCAAGGAAGGATATTTCCAAAAGTACAAGAGACAATAAAACATTTTCAACCAGTTCTAGTTGAAAACATTAAACTGTAGTGGTCAGGATGTGTTTCAGAAGCATGTTATCATCAGCTTGCCCCCAGAACAGGAAATGCTATCCCACATTATGAACAAATCCCAACCCAGGGACCCATGGAATGAGCTGAGGCTGCTCTCACTGCCAGAGGGAGGAGAGAGCTGCATCTGTTACTGGAGTTTGGCTCTTCTGCAACCTCTGTGGATCGGAACTGCAGCCAAAAAAGTCAGGCTAATGTATATGTATGACACAGAAGCAAATTTCCATCTGGCTTCTCAGTTTCCAGAATGCCTATTTCCAAAAAGAAAAAAATGAATGCACAAGGTAAGTATCATGTCTGGCCCCAGGGCTTAAATAAGTCTCTTTACTGCTGGTGAGTGGGGTAATATCTTCATAGAGGCATCTGATCCTCTATGTTCTGATCCTCTATTCAGCTGTTTGACCAGCTCCAGCTGAAAATGTAGACGGGTTGTGGTGGCTCAGGCAAACATGAGCACTGGTAAGGTCATGTTTGCAGCCTAGAAAGGTTAGCTGGAAAGCAGCTCATGTTTTTCTCACCTTTGCGACTTTGAGTTCTTCACGCTCAGATTTTTGTCTTTCGTCTGTTCTTCCAGTTTCCTTTACAACTTCTACCACTACTTCTACATGCTGACAAACGTCCTCTTCTACGTCAGCTCAGCAATCAACCCCATCCTCTACAACCTGGTTTCGGCAAATTTCCGCCAGATCTTCCTCTCCACACTCACAATCCTGTGCCTGCCATGGAGGAAGAAGAAGAAACGACTGGCCTTCACCAGGAAATCCAACAGCATCTCCAGCAACCACACATTTTCCAGCCAGGTCACAAGGGAAACTACGTACTGAAGCCAAAGGAGGAGGAGGAACGCAATTCATCGTGGAGTCAAAACTTGAGAGAGGCCTCTGTGACTTTCATGCATGGTCTCCAAATTCACATAACACAAATGTGTTTAGCAAAGTCATTTTTGTTGGAAAAATAGGCTTTGTTCTGCCAGTAACTTTGAGGTTATTTTCGAGCATTGGCCTTGCCTCTTGTGAGTAATGTCTACATGTATTGTAACTTCAGTCTGGCATAAATCCAGATGTGGTGTTAGCTGGGAAGCCAAAATGTGTTCAACTTAGGCAAAACCGTTCTGCATTTCATCCTTTTCTCAGTGCAGAGATGCCATGTTCACATCCAAGGGTTTGAGATCACGTCTCCTGGTGGCACCAAGCAGAGAGTTTGATGAGGAGAAAGAAGCTTTGAACAGAAAGGGATGTTTTTGGAGAATGGACATGCTCGTCTGGGGGACGTTCAATGAATGAGGAGTGAAAACTCAGGGAGCCAGGTGGTTATTTTAGAAATATATCTCCATTATGAGTAATACGACCGAGGTGCTCAAGAGAGCCGCTCTGGCTCCTTGAAATTAAATAAGAACAGACGATGCCTTACCTAGGCTGGGGTGGCTGTGGCCTGGGACGTGGGGTCACCTTTGGCTTTAGGGCATCCACAGTGCCTGGCATTGGTACCACTGCACCGATAACAGCAGAGTCTCTGGCAAAGTCAAGAATGCAGAGGCTGTGCCCAGATGGAGTGCTGAAAATGAACAGAAATGGAAAATCTTCCTTTTGCCATACAGCCAAACCCTATTTTTTACCAGGGAGAACAGTTTGCTGGCCTGCATTAAGAGGTGAGAAAACTCTGAGCTCATGAGGGCTCCAGGCTGCTGAGATAAGAGCAATCTGCCCCAGTTCTGTGGGACCTTCAGATTTTTCCCATTCTTATTCCAGTTTTACTTGTTTCCTCACCATTTCCACAAGGCTAACATCTCGGTTTATAGCAGTTGTAGGCAGCAGGTCCTTTTGTTCTACCTTTTCTTTTATTACTTTTTGCTACCAGACCTGCTGGCACACTGATCTGTACCCAAACATTCAGACAGCTCAAATGCAGAGCATAAGAAGGTCTAAACTGGGGAGTCTTGGCTCTAAACCCCCTTTCTTTTAACAAGCCAGAGGAACAGAAACAAGACCTGAAAACTCTCTTTGAAATTTCCCAGCTAGTCAGGAGAGGTAGCATGAGATTTGCTCCCATATGGTTCCATCTCCAACAGCCCTCTGTGTGATACAGCAAATTCCTCCAGAGTCTTTAGTACTGAAATCACAGGGCTCTGGGACAAGCTAAAGGGCTTTTTCCCCAGATGGTGACCTGCACGAACCTGGAACCTGACCAGTCATCCTGTGCAACCTCTGCTGGTGGTGACCTCGTGTCCCCTTTCACACCACACATCATCAGGAGAGCAGGACTTGGCTCTATAAGGTGACAAAGCAGAAGAGTTGGCTCAATTCGGCTTTCTGGGCTTTGCCCATCCCATGTCACTCTTCAGCTAATGAGCACCTGTGGTCCCAAACTGAAGCCACAGTGCTGGAGGTGTGGATTGGCCCCAGTGAGGATCACACAATGATGGAGAGCAGCTACTGAACCACTGGTGATGTCTCCTGCTGCAGATGTCACATCATAGAGTGATAGAACATGTCCAGTTAGAAGGGACTCACAAGAATCCATCAAGTCCAATTCCCTGGACTTGTGGTTTAGGTCCTGCTGGGCTCAGCACACAGAGGAAACACCAATTTGGGGGCATTTGCTGTGCGTTGTTGCTGATGACTGACTACTTTTGGGGCATTTATAGCCTGGCAGCTGCACCCAGCTGGCTACCATGGCAGCCCATCAGCCATGGCCTCCAGCCACACCTGCCAGGAGTGGGAGCTGATTTTAATGCCTAGTACAGAACCCCGGCAAAAGAAAGGGCTCAAAATAAAAATCAGTGGGGCTTTAGTTTCTTCTGATTCAGCCAAACTGCAAGCTCTGTTCCGTCATGCCTTCTTGTGATTTCTTGCCCGGGTTGTACCAAGCAGAGGGCAGAGATTGTATTTGACCAAGCACTTTTGTTGCTCATGGACTGTTGACTCCTCTTTGACAAGGAAAACAGGTAGTGGCACACAAATAAATAAATTGAAACAAACAGGCGTAAAGGAGACTGATCTCTTCAAAAGGAAATCCGTGAGAAACCAGCAAATATTTTCTGTGCATGGTGTTTGTGAAATGGCTTGGGCAGGTCGGAAGAAGACTCTCTAGAAGACCTGCTCATCCTGCCTTGTGGGAAAATCCAGGTACCATGAACAGGAGAGGGGAAAGGTCTGCCTTGAGAGGAAGAGGAGTCTTGATGTCACATGTTTAACATTGGCCTTCCAGGCAAGACACTTCAAATGTTTCTGGAGGACCCAAATTTTTTTACTTCACCTCTGAATACAGTCAGCAGCTGGGAGGTGCTTTCTGAAACCTCCCACAGAAGCTGTAACTGCGTTGCTTTGACTTTCATTACGTTTGAACACCCTGCATGTCTCATTTGCTTTTGAAATATTAAACATTATTACTACACTTGTTCAACACCAACCTGCTGAAATGTGCTTGATTATCTTAGGAAACACTGTACAAAACTTGTTGTTTCACATAGGATGCTTGGTTTAGATCTTCACTACTGCCATACACTGGCAGCTTACAGAATATTTGATCACAGCTCAGAGAAACTGGCAGGTTTATTTTTGGTTTGGCATGACAGTGGGGAAAAGCTGAAGTAAAAGTGAACTTATCATAAACTCTTTCCACAGTGTTTCTTGGGCCACTCGAGTGCTGAAGAGCTCGGGGAATTTGGGGGATTTATCCAAGTGGTTTGCTGACTTCTACAGCTCTGTTCTTGCAGTTTAACAGGAAAGCGGACCTGGGTCCATGGCCTTAATCTGACACTGCAGCTCAAAGCTACCTCTTCCAGTGGCCAAATCTGACACCCTTGAGCTGAGCAGTGTAAGTTACAGCTGGTCTCATCCTCTCTTCCCTCCTCACTTTATTTTGCTGTATTCAGCTTAGAGATGTGGTTCCCTTGAGCTCAAAGAAGTGAGGATAACTCACTGCAAAACCCCACGATTCCCAAAGAATCGCTGCGTAGTTTGGGTTGGAAGGGACCTTAAAGACCATCCAGTTCCAGACCCCTGCCACAGGCAGGGACACCTTTCCCTAGGCCAAGTTGCTCCAAACCCCATCCAACCGGGCCTTGTAAAGGAAAGCTGATACAGTAGAGAACAAAAAGGTACAAACTGCCCCATATTTACCAGAGAAATGGTTCTTTGCATGCCTTTAACAATGATTGAACTGCTAACCCAACAAGGTTTTTAAATTTAATCTGGTGTGAATGGCTTTTGCCATTGGACAGAACACAAACTCCCATCCTTGTGTCCCTGTCTTGGCTGAACTCTTCACCAAGGTGAGTGCTGGGGCCTCTGCTCATCTATGCAAATTCCCTGTGTTTGGAACTGTTTCTTGTGACTAAAAAAAGAATAAAATCTGTGGAACCCGCAGATGTGAAGTGCTGCCAGATGGATTCTGAGAAATTCCCCTCTGAAGAGAGTCTATCAAGTGACCTCTTCGAACATTATTTTGAGGTTTTGTTTCTCTTCATAGTGCTCTTGCCAGAGCCACCCGTTCGGCAGAGTGTGAAATCAGGTTTATAAAGTCATTTTGCTATTCAGAAACTTCCCCCAGACAGGACTTTCTCAGCACAGGCCCGGTCCATCAGTGCTGGAATGCTCTGCTGAGCTTGTCTTTTTTTTTGAAAGGTGCATGAGTCCTCACTTCAGCGAGCTTTTCAGGAGAAAACTCAATGGAAAATCAGCGAGGAGGGTTAGCAGGGCGCGTGCTGTGAACACGACAATAGCAGGACCTTTGCATTTCTAGCACCCAGCGTTCAGTGAAACAACCCCTGAGTGTGCTGCTGCTGCAGATGGCTCGTGCTGCAGGTTTGAACCCATCTTCTGTGCAGCTGCATCACTGCTGCCCTTGGGCAGGGACAGCAAACATCCCCAGGGCATGGGAGCACTTCCCTGTGCGGCGCTGTGTCAGTCCGGTGTCCTCCTGGCTGTGTTGTTTGGTGACTCTTTAACCAAAGCTGTATCTGCTAGAGCTCTGTCTGGTTCTTCACATCACAGCTCAACCACTCTTCCTGTTCTCAGTCTGGGTTTGCTTAGTACGAAACCAGCAATTGCTGATCCAAAATCTCATGATGCTGTGTCCTGGCTTTGTGATCCAGAATCCTTCCGCAGCTGTGCCACCTGGTAGTCCTGCACATATTGTATTTATGGCAAATATTTTTTAAAGTGCACCTTTCTTTTTTTTTTTTATTTTATTCTGAGATACAAAATGTTGATGTGCTTTATTTTCTGTGGCCTGTTGCTCAATGGGGAAAAAATGAATGTTAAAAGTGTGTCAGTGTCTACTTTGTAATATTTTCTGTGACGAAGGGAAAGAAGAGGGCGTGGAATCCTTCTGTGTGGCAATGGGAAACACTCTTTCAGTGTAACATGCTATTACTGATACTGTATTTACTGATCAAAGTGTAATGAAATGGTTAATTCCTGATATAGCCTTTGTACTGTATGGTATTTTATTTTGTCATTTATTGATCCTCAGAAATAAATATCCAAATTTAAGGCTTGGGCTGCTTTTGCTTGAAATGGCAGGTGTGCCTTTATCACACAGCCTGGCTATCAGCACAGGCACCCTGGCTGGGGTCTAAACTGCTGAAATCCCGTTGGCCTTGAACTGGGATTTGCAGCTCCTCTTCAGAAGGGCCCTGAGTGCTCCTGTCCCTGCACTCTGCAGCACAAACAGCATCCAAACATCAGCTGCTGCTCTGTCTTCAGGTCAGCAAACAAATAGGGGAACTAGTTAGGTTTGAAGGACACTCCCATCAGTGATGTTTGCCCTGAAAAATCCTTCCAGAGGCCTGTTAAAAGACAGATCTGTGCTGTCCTGCTCTGCTGTTGGGCACAGCAATGGAGAGCATCCACTCCATCCAGGGCGTGGAGCATGTGGAGTGCAGGAGCCTGACGTGTGGGAATGGAGATCATTTATTTTTCTAAAACAAATGTAATTTTGTGGGGACAGAATGCTTTGGTATTACCCATGATATTAAAGTGTCCTTACACTAAATGAGCAAAAATCAGTCACCTCCATCCCCCCTGAAGCTTCTGGTTAATGTTCTGTTGTGCAAAACTGAGCTGAGCCATAAAATCTTCATCGTTTTTAACCATTCAACCCTTTTGTTTTGATTTCTGGTAGAGAGAAATGTTGCTTGGAAAGCAGCAAGAGAATAAAACTTAAATATTTGGAATCGTTCATGCCTGGAAAATCCATCTTCTAAAACCTAGCTCAAATGCACTGCCTCTCCAAAGGCTTTTTGGTGCTGCTTCCAGATGAGAAGAGCAGGAGCCTCTATTGTCCCTACACCATCAAGTATTAAAGGATCAAAATCATTTACTTTATGGATCCTTTTATTTGGTATTCAGCCCTGCTCTGCTCAAAGGTGTATTTTTAGCCTGCAGCTCATGTCTTCAGCAGTGGAAACGCACAGCGTGTGGCAGCATCCTTGCTTCCTGGCTGCAGGAGATTCCTGTGCTGGGCACGGTGCTCCCAGTGGAGCCTCCATGGCTTATGCAGAAATCCAGCCCATGTTCAAGCTGGAGTGAAAAATGCTGCTGTCTGCTCGTGACTTGTCTAGTTCAGGGCTGACTCCTGGAAAAAGCCAAATCCTGGGAAGCAGAGCTTCCCTCTCCTCCCAAGCCACCCTCCGACCCGGTGTCACGCAATCCTGCACCACGTCACGCCCCGCAAACGTGAAGGAAAACAAAAGATGTGGGGAGTCAAATAGTTCTTTTTTCCTTTAGAAAGGCACAAGGACTGTGCCTCGAGCCATGAGGGATGCTTTCAGCTTGGTCCTTATTTCTCATTTCAATTATAAAAGCAATTTCCATAGTTCACAAGGGGAAAATTTCAGGCACCTTTCTAAAAAAAATGTTACGTTTTAGTAAATGGCTTCATAAAACTTAATAAACATCCATGCAGAAGTTAATTTATTTAAAATGTCTTTAAATCCTGCTCTGCCTTATTGAATTTGTTTGAACTGTAGATCAGGTTGGAGTGTATTCATGAGGGTATTTAAGCAATAAGGCAGAGCATCACAGTTATTATTCCAGGTCTCCTGTGGGCTGGGAAGCACAAAGCAGAACCTGAAGTGATTTTGGGCATTGAAGTGCAAAACCCCTCCAGCAGCACAGGCATAGGCATGGCCCAAGTGCTGCAGGGCGGCCAAACCAAGCTGCTGGGGTTGTTTACTGGGAACAAAAACATGCCAGGGGAGCTCACAGCAGCCAGCCCAGCATCCACGGGCTGCCAGCCCAGTCCTGGGCTCGCTCAGCCAGCTGCCAGCAGGAAAGGAACAAAGAATCATGGAATCACAGAATGGTTTGGGTTGGAAGGGACCTTAAAGATCATCTTATTCCACCTCCTGCCATAGGCAGGGAGACCTTCCACTATCCCAGGTTGCTCCAAGTCTCATCCAAGCTGGCCTTAGACCCTTCCAGGGATGGGGCAGCCACAGCTTCTCTGGGCAACCTGCGCCAGGGCCTCCCCACCCTCAGAGAATTTCTTCCTAACATCTAATCTAAATAGAGAAGCAGCAAAGTTAGTTAAACATCATATCACTGGTGATACAAACCAGCCAAGACAGCCAGGACTTTCACAAAAGAGAAAGAGAAGGACCAAAAATTTGTATTGAGTGTGTAAGTGCATGTGTGGGTGCTGCAGCCACAGCTGGGATGATGTTTGGCCCAGGGTTGTTCAGCCTGGAGAAAAAAAAGCTCCAGGGAGACCTTAGAATCCCTTTCAGTACTTAAGGAGGCTTTAAGAGAGCTGGAGAGGGAGTTTTTACAAGAACTTGGAGTGACAGGACAAGGGGGAATGGCTTTAAGGTGAAGGAGGGTAGATTTAGATCTCACCAGCACCCCAAAATTTCACAAACATGATGGAGATGTAGTAGCCATTGTTACCGAGATTTAACAGCATTAGCACATTTCCAACCCAGCACACTCCAAACCTTTCTCACTGCAATGGAGCTCTTGTTTTAGGGATGGATTTCCAGCACAGGAACTTTTGGGATTCACCCATGGGCTGCAATGAAATCTTGTAGACCAGAGTCTCAAACCCCAGTGTTTCCAGCAGTCAACTCTGCTTCATCTTTCCCTTCACTCAGTACAAGCAGGTAGCACAAGAGCTATATTAAGCCTCCATTCCAAGACACATATTAGCAAAACATGCCAGCATTCAACCATTAAAAAGCAGCTTCTCTCTGGTTGTCAGCAACAGCAACCTTGTCACAGCACTTGGCAGCTTTCAGAGTGTTCTTGACGGTGCTGTTATCCTTGGTGTCTGCTCCGTGCAGATTGCAGGAGAAGGTGAAGCATTGTGTGCTGAATTTAAAAGATACCCAAACAGCAACAAACTCCACTAAATGGGAGTGACCTTAGCAGTGCCACGGGGAGCTGTAACGAAATCTGTGACACCTGACATTTTCGATGTTTTAGTTCTTCTGTCCAACCGAAAAGCAACTACGACTGCCAACAGCATTATTAGTACAGCTCCCACACAGGGCATGAATTCTTACAAAGTTTCACATTACTGCAATAAATCATTTTTTTGTCTTCCTTCAGACTGGCAATCGGAATAAGATTAATTTCTCTTTACCATCAACACAAGCATGAAATAACATTTTTCGTAACCAGTCCAGGAAAACGCCTCATGTCGCGGTTGGTGTTTTCTGACTCAGAACTTGAGACTTAATCCCTCTCCTTCCTCTGGGCTTGAGCCAGACCAGAGCAAGCAAATGGTACAGGGGTTTTAAAGCTGGTCACCAGTGATACCACAGCAAGGCAGCCAGACTGGTTAATCCTCTTGCCCGAAGAAGTGAGCACCCTTCAGGAGGCTGATCTAGGAAAACTCGTAAACACAAGCCTGTAGGCTTTTGAGATGAAAGAAAATACGAAATTGTGGAGCACTTCTGAGCCTTCATGAATGCCCACCTGCACAACTGCTATAAACCTGTTTGCATCTGCAAAGAAACCCAGTTTGTGTTTGTAAGTGACCCAATCTAGCTCTGTTTGTTTCTCTTTTCTGAGGCTTTTTTAAAAAAATATCATTTAGCAGGGGAAAATAAAGCTGCTTGTTCTGTTCGTAGCTCCAGTCTTAAATGTCAGAGGTGCTGATCAGATTAAAACAGAAATCAGGGTTCATAGATTGTGTCTGGAAGGAACAAAGACTCTGGTGCTGATTTTTATTGAATACAGGACAATATCTCTTGCTTATTGTACATATTACAATGGCAAGGGGGGGAGCTTTTATCACAACATGGTTCAGTGCTTTTTAATATGTTGTTCATCATTTGGAGCTCACTGGCATTCACTTCCAGGTTTCACTTTGTATCTTAATAAGTTTTCATGGAATTTTGGAGATGGGGAAAAATACATTCTGCCATGTTGCCAGTCTCACTCCTTTGATACACCAGTACAATCAGCTCCTCATGACTGAATCACAGAACAGTTTGGGTTGGAAGGGACCTTAAAAATCATCTCATTCCAATCTCCTGCCACAGGCAGGGACACCTTCCACTAAATCAGGTTGCTCCAAGCCCCGTCCCACCTTCTGTGAAGAACATCGTCATGAAGAGCCTTGAAGAGCTAGGTCTTTGTCTTAGAATGGCTGAATGGTAAAAATTCCTCTCCCCTTGCCCTAGGGTAATATGATCTCTGGGAGATCAGCCACATTATTATCATCTGATCCCTGGGGAAGATTCTACTGGGAGAACATTTCATCCATAAGCTTAACTAAGAGTCAGTGTGTGAGTGGCAGCTTTATGCTCGTGGTGAACAGGAAAGCTAAAGCTACCCATATATGAACATTAAAATAAAAACTGGGGAGGGCTACTTCAGCTCCACTCCTCAGTCTGGAAGGAGAATGCAAAATCAAGGAACCGCTGTACAGGGAGATAGAGGCAGAAAAGGTTTCTGCAGAGAGCAGGTGTCACTTTGGTTTCCCCCCAGCCCAAAAACTCTGAATTTTCAATGCTCAGCTTTGAGGGAGTTTGTGCCATATCAGCCTATGGTGTAGGATAAAAGGAACAAAGGATTTCAAAAGTCTTCAGAAAGTGTGGGCGCCATCAGTGCACAGTGACAATTCTATTTGCTCCCCGTGTTTCTGTATACATCGTGTCCTCAAAAGGATTCGCAGACTTTCCAGGGAGAATACAGTTGTGTTAGAACATCAGCGTGCAACAAAGAACACTGGCAAATGGAAAAGGGAAAAAAAAAAAAGAGAACACATTCTGCTCCTGTCTGATTTTTGCATTTTCACAGATCAGTCAAAAGCTTTTCTCTTCAACCAAAATCTCACTTCCACTTGTTTATGACAATTCGTCCCCCTGTGCTGTTCATTTTCCTGGGAGATTGGCTCCAGGGCTCGGGATCTGCCTGTGTTTCATATCCATCTCTCCAGAAGGTACCTTAGGGTTTGAAGATTGGTTGTCTTCATCAGGAGGAAAAGCCTGTTTTCTGTAAGAAGGGGCCATGAGTCACAGCAAGAGTTTGATGAACCCAGCAGACTTCCTTAGAGGCTGGCACCAGAGTACTGGAGAATCAGGAGCTGTAGGACCAAAATGAAATAATGAATCAGATGGTGTGATGGGAAAGGTGTTTTGTTGGGGTGAAAAGTTTTAAAACTGAGAGTAAGGCATATATTTATTTGAAATTGAGCCTATTTCTTGTGACGCACAAATCAAGTTTCTCAGGAAGGTTTTTAACTGTGCACAGAGAAATACAGAATAGGGTTGTGATCAAAATGAGGGGAAACAGGGCTGGTCAGGTGATCACCCACTGCAGTGGGGTGAAGCAAGGGCACAGGTACAACCCTGTCAACCTGCTCAGTAAATCATCCCCTCACCAAGCATCAGAGTAAAGCAAAGAAACAAAGAGTTAACTTTGCTCATGTCTCCCAGCAAATGCCTGTTCCCACAATCACTGTCTCTTTTTGGCCAGAGTTCTGTATTTTTTAGCTGTTCTCAATTCTTGTAGAGCAATTATTCCGAAGTGCAACTGAGGACATTCTCCCTTCTGTTCAGATGAAATTTACTTTGATTCAGTTTGGTAGTAGCTCCTCAGAGCACCTAAGAAAATCTCCTGTCTTTAGAGTCTTCCCTGTAGCTACCCCACTATGGGAGAGCTGCTAAAACACTTGGGAAGTCAGAGGGAGAAAGAGGATTGGAGCTGGTGGTGCAGAGGCTGAGGAATGGGACACTCACCTGGCTTGTGGGAGAAAGGGAGAAGTGGGATAGCCAGGAGAGAGATAAACAGCCAAATCTGGGAAAGTTTTCAGGATTTCCTGCTGCCAAATACAGCTGCAGAGCATGTTAATCTGCTTCTTTACCAGTACCCACCTTCCCACATTCATATTTTCAATCACAGATGTTTTCAAAGTCATCCCTAATCTCCAAATATTAAATTTGGAAAAAATGGTCAGTCACAGACCCTTAAAATGAGCGTGTTTGGTTTGACTGATTTCATGTCCAGTGCGAATATTCACATCTTTCCAACCAGCTCCTTTTATTTAGTATTAACAAGCAGAAGTTTCACTCGGGCAGCTGTGGTTCTACCGCATGAATGTTTAAATTGAGGACAATTTGTGTTTCTGTTCATATCAAAGTATCTGCTGTTTAAAATAGTTTGGGTCAACTCCACGTTTTTACTGTTTGTGAGCAGAAATATTTCTGGCTTATTGGTGTTGCAGGCAGCTTTGTTCCTTGCTTTGTTTTCTTTAGTAAGACTGTAACTTTAATACGATTTTAATACTGAGACTTAAACTACACAAATTTCAAATACATTTGTTCACTGATCAAGGCACAAAAGAGAAAACATTTTAATAAATTGAATATTGCCTTCTATCTACTGTTCTCCCAGCAATAATGAATTGCAATCTAAAATACAATTCAGCTCTAGCCATAAATATTCATAGCTAAGAGTCCTTATTTTTCCTTCAACTGTTCTGTGCTACTGGAGAGTCTAATGTTTCAAAAGTCAAACACTGAGACCTCATCGTAACAAGATGTAACCAGAAAAACTGTGATGCAGAAAAGTGGATTTCATTTCAAATAAATCATGAGCTGTGGTGGGAGCAATGCTGTGTTCCGATGCACGGCATTTCCACAGGTACGGAGAAATCAAACCCGAGACAGGGAGAACAGGGATTGCACCCCCAGATATGGGAAATCACAGATGGTGTAGCCCCATCACAGGGGTTGTGCAGGCACGTGTGGATCTCACCTGAAGGAAAGCTCTTCAGTAAGCAGAGAACAGCTCCTTTTGAAGCATCACTTTGAAAAGGCCAATTCTAGTTCTGCATCAGCCCTGTAACTCATCAAGAGGTGGCTTGGTGCATGAAAATTTCCTTCCTCCCACATTTTCTCCTCCCTGCTCCCACCCCCTTGGCTGGGGACCACTTTTCCTTTTAAACCACACCAGGAGCTTGCAGTTGACATCCCCACAAAACAGATGGACACCAGGACACTTTTGACCAAGGCTCCCACCCTTAGATGCAGAGCCAGAGGCCCTTTGGGCCATTTGCTCAGAGTGTTCATGCTCACAATGGCACGGGGAGAGGGAGAGAAAGAAAGGGTGTCTCATAAAGCCCATGACAAATGGCAAGACAACGGTAATTCAATCACTCTGCACAATGATGTTACCAAAAAGGATGAAGAACTTAAGTAGATAATTGCTTATCCTTTGTTTTCATTGTTGATTCAAAACTAATACAATTACTTGTGCAGGTGATGTCTCAGTTCTGATTCACAGGGGGAAACAGCACTTCTTGTGCCTTATGAGCTGTTAATTCAACATGACAGGCTTGACCTGAGGACACCAATAATGTTGTCATCTCAGTTGCCTGATGGCACAATGCTGAACTGATCCATTCTGTCTCAAAGGCTCAGGGAATTCTGTGAATTTGGTGGAAGCACAAATCTCTCGGGCGACAACTGTGTACAAGAGGAGTTTCTTTCCCTTTCTTTCCCTGCAACTTGAAGCCACGGTCTTCTTTCACTTTGGTTTCACCACCCAAGTCTTTCCTATATTTTAGCTCCAGTAAGGGAAGGGTTATGAGCAGGGAAGTCCCCTGCACAGTGGGTTTTGGAATACAGGTACACAACATGGCTGTGGCTGGGTTGTTCACTGCTCTGCCTCTGTCTCCTACTGCCAGCAGAAGAGAACTGTTTCCTTTCTCCCCTAATTCTCCCTGTCACCCAGTGCCAAAATCCTCACCCATGCTTTCCAGTTGCTCCTTCCCACGGGAAGAGGCAGGGCTTGTGCCAGGGACCCTCCTCTTTGAGCAGTCCCAGTTTAAGTTTCCAAACCCTCCCGCACAGCCCCTGCCAGGTGCCTCTGTGCTCCAGCTGCAGCCCAGGCACAGCCACCTGCAGGACCTGGTACCAGAGGCCAATGTCGTGGCACCTGGGACTTTCTGAAGAGGGACAGATCATCCCAACCCTGTGCAGAGCTGCCGGGCTGTTGTTAAAGCACCTGCACATCTCGGGCACAACGTCAGCCTGAAGACTAGGGAATGGATCCCAGCAGAGTCTCAGCAGCACCCAAAGGAAATGATTCCCAAACAAAGATCAGACACAAAATATCAGCTAGGAACCAGAGCTGTGGGATGCCTCTTCTCACAGCCTCCTCCACTCCTGCTGACAGAAATAAACCTGCTCAGCTGTCACTGTGGAGCTGGAGACGGGCCATGGGGAGGCAGGACGCGTGGGGGTGGATGAGGGGGAAGGATTTTTTTCTCTGTGAAAACATCCAGTTTCACCACTGACAAGTCTGACAGGTGGAAACCAATTAAAAAAAATTCCTACTTACAAGTGCCTGGCTTCTTTGGAGAAGTTCCTCAGTTTTGCCCACTCCTCTGTAGTAACTGCTGGGTGCTGACACAGGGCAAGCCTTGTCCCCCTGGTGTCACCTCCCTTCTGTTGAAACAGGGGCTGGGCTGAGGTCTTTGAGAGGTAAGGGGTAATGTGGTCACAGTCCCCTGTCTGCACATTTTGTGGGCTCACACATCAACCACCCTGTCTGGAACAACGCTGCAGAAATGTTGACTGCAGCCTTTTGCTCCCATTTTCCCATGAGATGCTGACAAAGTGCCTCAGGAAGACATCAGCTATTTCAGTTTGATGCTTGGCAAAGCAAGGACAAGGACTAGCCTATCTTCAACATTCCATTTGCTATCACATTCTAAAAAGGATCTAAATGAAAACATCTGAGAGGCAGGTCCTGCCAATTCATCATCACTCGGGCTTGACATAAGAGCAGAAAATTGGTTCTTCCCCTCCTAGGGCCAAATTTGAATTTAAACACATAAATTCCTGGGAATCTGTATCAGAGATGCTAAACACCTCATAGAAAAAGCAGGATGGCAAAACAGTGTTATTATTCAGTTACATTTGCAAAACTCCCATGCAAAATAAATGTGCATTAGATGACTGCTGCGGCATTTCTGAATCGCAGGCACTTCAATGTTTTAAAATTCCCTCATGAGCTTCGCTCTGCCAGCTACTAAGCAAGCTTCCCCCTGTACCCTGAAGAGAGTAAGGGTGGAGAGCTGCCAACATTTTGTAGGATAAAGCTTTTCCCGAGAAAAGCTTTTCCAGAAAATCAACTTGCTTTTTGTCACTTCAGAAAAGCCCCAGGAGATCTGCAGGCCCAGACAGAAGCAGTCTGGGTTTAATGTTCCAAGAACAGATCAGACACCAAGAGTATCAGCTCCTGCTCAGCTCTGCAGCTTTGGGAAACATCACCACGGGCTCCCTGGTTGCGCTGCTTTTCCAAGCCAGGCTGCACACTGAAACCCAACAACCATCCACCCCTTTCCCAGAGAGTCTCCTCACAAACAGGGTAAAACTTCATAATGAACCTCTGGGTAACCTCAGCTAACATGGTCAAGTGGCCATGGCAGTGCAAAGGGTTTGGTTTTTCAGTAATTAACATGACGGGCTTTAATCAGGAGAAATCAAGTCACCATTTTAATTTCTCCTAACTTTAGGACAGGTAGGACAACAGCATTTTGTGACAGCAGGAACAACACTGTGAGTTACTCTTTCTTAAATCAGAGTATTACATTTAAAGTATTAAATTAAGTGTGGACACCCTACCAGGAGCAACCAGAGCAAGCAGCCACTGGCTTTCCCTGGCTGACAGCACAGATCTCACCTCAGTGGTGCAGTCTCAGCTCAAGCAGAGGAGCCTCTTTC
Organism: Eulacestoma nigropectus; assembly: GCA_013397775.1. Taxonomy (NCBI): domain Eukaryota; kingdom Metazoa; phylum Chordata; class Aves; order Passeriformes; genus Eulacestoma; species Eulacestoma nigropectus. The sequence continues at coordinate 93,847 of VZTE01004352.1, read as the reverse complement.
TCTCCCTCCAATGCTCTTGTCACAAGCTCTTTTTTCTGTAGTGTTTGTTCACCTCTCAGGATGCTGCCCACTCATGTGAATCCATTACAGATCTCACGCTTTGGAGCCTTTTAAAACGTTTCCCCTTCCATGAGAGCCACTTCTCTTTAAGGAGCCACTGTGGCCTGGTGAGCAAAGTCAACATCCACCATCAGCCAGAGGCGCACAGTTGCATAACCCAGCTCACTGCAGTGCCAGGATCAGTAACACAACTTGCCTTCCTCACCAGTCGTTACAGGAGGGCCTTTGGGACTGCTTGGCAAATCACACAGCAAGGCCCCATAACCCCAGCTTACCCATTCCTGCCCTAAAAAAAGTATCTGCAGGGTAATGACTGACAGAAGGTCTGATTTGCCAATGTCTCTTACCCTGCACTCATGAATTTTCATCCCGACGCCTTCCTCACAGGACTTCCCGAGAGCCAGACTGATTTTATTGAATGTGACAGGAGATAACAGCACCTTATAATAATTGTGCTTTTTTTCCATCATGAAAACTATATAATGCAGCAACCTCCAGCTCGCTGATGAGCAGAGGGACACCTGCCTAAGCCACAGGCTGGGATGTGGGCAGGAGAGCTCGGCTTGCCCTCCTTCCATCCCATGCAAAGAGGATGACCCAGGAGGTTGGAGATGACATCCAAAGCGTCTCATGATTCACTTAGGCCCCTCATGGGCAGCAAAGAAGAAATTAGGATGAGAGCAGAAACACACTGGAGTGCACCTCCCTTCTGAGGGACATCCTGCTAAGAGAGGGAATGAACAAAATGGTTTGCCCTACCTTGTTATTCTAATTTATTCCTAGAGACAGGCAGTTAAGTACTGGGTAATTCCAACCAGGGAATCTTCTTCCAGGGGCAAGAAAAATCTTGCCTTCATTTGTGAGACTCAGAGGAACTGATGGCTGAAAAGTTCTCCAAAGCCAAAGGGAAGGCCTCTGCCGACATCTGTCTCTCTGACATGGGCATCTCTGCCATGTGTTAAAGGGACAGGAGATGTAGCAGGTTGGACCCTGGAAGTCTTGAGAGGACAGGAACGGGAGTGTTCCACATGTGTTCGAGGTGTGCTGTTCCATGTGTTGGTCGGGCTCTTGGCTGCACAGCGGCTCCCAGCAGTGGCTGGGACTCATGCTGCAAGCACAGAAAAAACTGGCTGCACATTTTCGTAGCAGAAAACCAGGAAGTTTGGTGAAGATTAGTGCCAAAGCAGGAAGCAAAATTGCTCCAAATTCTGCTTTTTGCATAAAACCACCAGTACAGAAATATCAGTATCCTAAAGGAATGCTCACATATTTCATTTCTTCCTTTCAGCCCCATCGTTCTCCAGTGACTCTCGGTTTGCTCCACTTGAAATATCTTTCCTCCAACACTAATGAAATTTATGCTATTTTCACTACCCTTCAATTTCCTACGCATGCCAAGTAACACTCTTGGAAACTGATACAGGGAGTGTGTTGCTGTCACTTGAAAGCAAGAATTAATTAAGGGGCCTACAGCCATCCCTCAGGTGTAGTCCTTGGCTGAGCACAGCCAAAATGTGCCAGTGGAAGGATTACATCTGGAAAAGGGAGCATGGATGTCACTCCTACAACTGCAGTACCAAAAAGATCCAAAAAGAACACACAGCACTTCCATGCACACACACTGGAACATGCCCCACATGTAGAGGCACAGGCATGAATTTTGTGAGATTGTGGGAAGGATTACTTAAAAAAACACCCATGGATTCTTGCAAAGCCACGTGGCAGATTGTTCTTTCGGATTCGTTGCCCAACCCAGAGTTTTGGTCTCTTTGCTCTTCCCGCTTTCCTATTCTTTGCTTGACATAGCGGAATTTCACCTTGATCTCAGGAAGGACTGAAGAGCTATGATGCTTTTCCCTCACAGCAGCTGTCTGCACCAGCCTGACAACAATAAGGCAGAGCAAAAGGGATGTAAGAAGTTTCTGATTTTAGAAGATTTCAGACTTGCAGCTGATTCTCGGTGCACTGAGCCAGCAAAATGTTTTATGATGCTGCATGTGAAGGACATCATGTGAAATTAATCGTACTACATTTAATTAGCTCTCTGCCTCCTTTTCAGGGCTGCTACACATATACTTCCTTTCTTCCTGTTCAATTACTGTACACTGCTCTCTTTCAACTCGTGTTTTCATTTAGCAGTGTAGCTAATTCTGTAGCTGGTTGTTTACTTAGGAAAGTGGAACTGAGGCAATTTGTACAGGAAATAAAAGCCCTTCTGTCCTACAGTATACATTTCCAGTGGCAGTCACAGACACAGACTCTTTCTCCTCCACCCTGTAAACCCCAAATAGCTGAAATTCCCCCTGACTGCACTGTGTGAAGCCGGGCTGCAGCCCAGTTCAGATCTGTGCCATTCCTACCTCCTTGGCAGCATTTTAAAATCTGGAGGAGCCAATGTCCACAGCCTTCTATCAAAGTCGTACATCTATCCACCTTTGGATAGAGAATATGTTCTGATTCATTTGCAACTCAATACCATATGCAGCAGAGCTGTGTTACTCCAACTGTTTGGACACTGTATCCTGGTTTGGATTAGTAGAAATTCCAGTTCCTGTGCTGGAATGATAATATTCTCAATACTTGTTTTTTTTAGCTGTAACATGGTGTTTTTCACAAAACAGGAAGATACCTTGGCAGAAGAAAAAGCAGACACAAATATAAGCATTAACATAAACATACCACATTCACAAAGTGATACAGAAACTCTTGGCAGCAGAAAGACCAGAGGAGCCATAATCCAAAGAGCATCGCTCACAGAGGGGTTGGGAGGAGCAGGAAGGTGGCTGATGAGATGATGTCTGCTATGCAATCAAGTACAATCATATTAATTTTTACCATCATGGGCAAATACTGGGTAGCAAAGCATATCCCAGTGGCTTTTTCTACAGCCCTAGAAGAGCCCAACCTGCAACCATCACTGCTGGATGACGGTGACAATGGAAATAGTAATATATCGTCTCATAAACTGATGGCAAGGAAATCTAGGCAGCTTTGGTTCCACAGTGAAGCAGAGGTCTGGTCCCCTCTAAGCTCTCACTCTGAAAAATAATTTGATGGGACTTTGCCTATTCCTTCCTACTCTCTGAGTTTTGCTAGGATTTCCTTGAGATGTAGACACAACAGCCAAAGCAACTCTCAGAGAGCTCAGATGTAAAGCCAGGCCTCCAGAGCTGGAATTTATACACAGGGGAACAAGTGTTTGTAGTTATTTTTGCCAGAATCTAAACTGTGAAGTGCACAAACACTGAGTGTATTTGTTGGTGAGGAAGAGAAGTGAGTCAAGGTAGCAGCACATGAAATTGCATTAACACTCTCTTTTCTTTGCCAACAAGAATTAAAGCTTTGGGCCAAAGGTCTATTCTTCACCTGATTTTATTATGTGGCCTGGATTTAATTGTGAGTATCTGTTATCAGCTCTGTTCATTCTCTTCATCAGACTCCAGACACACACACACACAGTCACACACAAAAGCCTCCCCCTGCTATTCCAGCTGTCTCCAAAACATCGAAGCACCAGTTTTCAGGGCAGCATCAGAGGATCCTGGAGTGCCAGAGGGCAGCTTAAATGAAGGTGGACAAAAACATCCAGCCAGTTAAAAACCTGCCACATTATAGTCACATAAATAAATGTTGATGTGGCTGGAAGGAGAATGTGTCCTAACATCAGGGTTTAGAAAAGCAAGGATTAAAAAAAACATGAGGAAAGGATCTGTTACTGAAAAGCCAGCCTGGGGAAATTATCACCTTTTCTGTTCACCCGGTTTTGTCTGTAGATCTGGTTTTTCATTGCTTATTTATCACTCAGCTCTGTTATGTACTTCCTGCCCCATCCCTGGAAGTGTTTAAGGCCAGGTTGAACAGGGCTTGGAGCAACCTGGGATAGTGGAAGGTGTCCCTATCCCTGGCAGGGGGTGGAACAAGATGAATTTTAAGGTCCTTTCCAACCCAAACCATTCTATGAGTCTCTGAGTAGCCCTGCTGCCTACACACCACCCAGCGGTTTTGGGGTTTTCCCTCTCTCTTCCCTCACAACCCTCTTTCTGAAGTTCCCATGGCAGGCTGGGACCAAATGATAGCAAAAATGCAATTTTGTAACATAAAATTTCATAATGAGTCCCTTTTCCCACACTACTCCAGGCATATGAATTCAGAAGTGGCAGCCTCAAAATAGCACCACTGCCACGAGTTTGTACTGAAAACTGAGACCAAACACTCAAGGAGCCTTTATTTATGATTTCCAGGAACTGTTAGTAAGCACAGCCTAAACTCCACATCCAGACTGTAAGGAAAGCATTTGGAATACATAAATACTCCTGGTCAGTGGCACTGACTGTGGTACAAATGTGCCTGTAAGAGACCAGCTTGTAGTTCTGGGCCAGAGCCAGCTGAATTCAAAGGATGATTTCCCATCATCTCTGATAGGCTTTGGGATCAGGCCCAGCTTGCTTTAAATCAGGCATCTGGCACTTAAATAAACTAAAAGGTTTCTTAGTTTGTGGTTTTCAGTCAGGCTAGCAGCAATATGTTGTGCAAAGAGAAAGCTCTCGTGTAATATTCCTTCCTGGCTATAGCTTTGTCCCAAGATGACAAATTGCTTCCAAATAGACTCACATGATACAATTCTATTATAGATGCTCTGTGCATGTTTCATGACGGGTCTTTCTACTTCTATAAATGCCTTCCAGAAGCATATTTTCTATTAAGTATATTGATTTATATGTGTCAGAAGCCATATGCTTAAAGGAAAAGGACAAACTAAGTTCATTTTTTTTTTTTTAAGAAAAAAGAAGCAGGAAATAACAGGGAATGACATAACTGTAGTATGTTAGGGTAATTGCTGCTGAAAGAAGAGATAAAACCTGTTCCAAAACAAGTTCAGGTAGATGGGAACAGATCACTCCAGCATGAAATTATCCCGTGTTTTATCTACAGAAATGTCCTGTCAGAGATTTGTCTGTTCAGTTGAATTCTGGTTTCTGCTCCACCCTGAGAGAACTGACCAAGAATTTGCATGACCTGACGGGCACAGATGGAGTTTTCCCTTTGGCCATGCAAGGGAAAGTTGTCAGCAGCGCCATGGTATCTGTGGTCTTGGCTGACTTGATAATTAGAGACTCCTAAGAGTTGGAAGGATCTTGACAAACCCTCCTGAGACTGCTCTTCCATCATGCTCTGACAGCCTCTGGGGTTGGTTCTTTCAGTTCCTCTACACACTGGACCTTCAAACATCCCTCAGCTGCTGCTCTTTCATGAGGAACAAAAGGGCGCAGTTTGGTACGGGAAGGACCAAGCCCTTTACTGCCACAGGACTCTCAGCTTGGTTTGTGCATCACTGACCTGCCCTTACCCTTTCTCATGCCTAGAAATAAATGTATGCATGAAACCCCCAGCTCTCAATACCTAGAGGATCTTGTTTTGGCCAAGAACTTTGTGCAATGAATTCCATTTGTTAAATTCTCTGAATCCTAATTAGAAAAGGCAGCCCTTAATATTTATTGTTTTTCACTTATATCTTGGGCTTTCACAGCCTCTTCATTCCTAATGACACAAATAGTTTCTGTCAGGTCTTGCTGATAATCTGACTGTGATAAAACCTCTCTTAGTGTTATTAATCTCTCATGTGGAACCACGTGAGCTTGACAAAGCCTGTTTCAAGAGCCTTTGAAATCAATTGTCCCATTTCAGATGGTTGGACTCGATGATCTTAGAGGTATTTTCCAACCTTAATGATTCTACAACCTGTCTTATAGATCAGGCTTTAAATATGAGAGCAAATGTCAAGATTACATTTATACGCACAGGGACTTCCTGCAAATTATATTTATTTACCTTAGGGCTGTGATTGGCAACTACTGTTATATCAAAGGCACCCGTAGCTCCTTCAGCTTTTATTATATTGATTAAACAACACGGACACAAAGCAAAAATTGATTTCTGAGCACAGTGAAAGGCTCTTCCTTCAGCTCAGGAATATCCCTGAAGAGATGCAGGTTGGCCCAGGCTGTGCTACGGCAATGGGCTGCCCTTTGCAGTTTCTATCCTCTCCCAGGCTTGTCTCCCTGTGTTCCTGCCTCTCCCAGATTTGTAGTGACATCCCCAGCAGGAGCTGCTGAAGCCTTGAGCTCTCTGCCAATCATTCATTGCTTCTGATGAGAATTGGAGGCACTGGGCAATCCCGGGGGAGGGTGGAGGGCAGGGAAGCAATTACCAATCCACCCACTGCAGGGATGAAACCATTTGCTCCCAGCAGCTGTGGGGGCAGCTGGAAGGAGGGTTTTCTTGGATTAGGATGCCTCTTACTGCTCTCTTTTGGAAGAAGGACTGGAGGAAAAAGATGAATTGGGATATAGCTGAGATTTTAATGTTTTTCAGTCTCTCCAGCCTCTCTTTTCTGCAATGGCAGGATGTAAGATACACAGCAAGGGCAGAAATGTGGGAAATGATATTCATGAGGGAAGAGGTCCAGCAAAACCGTTCTTTGGAAGAAATGAAATCGCTCTGAGTCGTCATATCTTTTCTCAGCATCTTTCTTTGTCTGATCTTTTGGCTAAATGGCCAGGTCTCCTGGCTCTCTTTCTCCTTCCCTGCTCCCGGGGAAGGTGTTTTATTCTAGCAGTGGGCAGTTTTCTGGGGTTTGGATTGGTTCTGTTCAGTGTAGAACTGGAGCCTGCCTCTGAGATGAAAGCACTGCTGGTGCCTTTGAGAGCAGAGACCGAAATGCATCCAAGCCATGGACGTGTGATATTTCTGTCCTCTCACATCCCATTAATGAGAAAAGATGACAAAATGTCGATGTTACGGTAGGAGTTCTTTCTCCCAAGTATTACTCGGTTTACTGTAGCACCTCTAGACAACAGCAAAGCCAAGTCCCTCTGGGCTTGATGTTGCTCTAACTTGGACACCCCTTGCCTACATTTGGTTTCCACTCTGGCCAAAATCCAGTAGATCTGGGAGCATCATTTGGGCTCATCACTGTGACAGGAGATTATTCCTTTCATGGGTTGAAGACAAGCAACTTTTTTTTCTCAAGTATCAGCATAACTTTTATTGAGTCTTCACAAGCAAGATTCTATTGTTTAGTCAGAGTTATTGTTGCTAGAGAATGAATGGTTGTGAGGGCTGCTGAGGACTGGAACTTTCCCTGGATTTGAATTGAATGATAAATCCAAATTAACTCTGCTATAGAAATGAAGGGAAGGCAGCAGCTGTCACAAATCTGTGTCTTTATGGAAAGAAAAGTGGAGCTTCCTGCTGATGTGCAGGTGGTAGCTCTGGGTCTCAGCGCACAGTTTGCCAAAGGGAGTTACACCAAGGTCCAGTGAATCAAACAGCTGTAACTGCATTGGGAGAGAATAAAAACCCTCCGTTACAATAAAAAAATTACCAGCCAAATTATTTCTACCTTGCTGTTTCCTCTGGCTCAGAGTATGGCCTCACTCTTAGGAGAAATGGCAGGATCAAGGATGACAATCTGTATGACCCTTGGAGTATGACTGGAACAATTTCCAACATTTTGTGCATCATTTTTCACTGATTTGTCTCTCAGCAGATCCAGGGCAGAGGTAGGAATTTCCCCTAGAGGTGTGTAATGGTGCCACTGCAGTAATGACTTGCAGTGACCTGCAAGATAGGGAGCAGAAAATTGCCAAAACCTGGGCATATATTACAGTGAGCACGCCAGGGAGTCCAGGGTCATGCCAAATCTGTCCCAGACACAGATAAGACTGTGCACTGCTGAGCAATACAGACTCTGCAATTCTAAATTCACTGGGACACGTGAGGATAGAAGATAGAAGCAAAGGCAAACTGCTCAAATTTTCCAGATAGAGTTGTCTCTCCACCTAACCTTTATCCCTAGAGAAGAAGGGATTATGGGACTGGAGGAGCTATTGACAGAGCTGGGATCTAGACGAGCCATGTCACGTGTCAGTGGTTTTTACCACAACTACAACATAAAAAGTTCATCTTCTCCTGCCTGCAGTGAGTTTGTTGTTTCCTCTGCTTAGAAAGGAAAAAAAAAAAAGACAGAAAGATGGAAATGCTGTTCTGCTCTTGTAGCCCATCTCCTAAAACATCACATCAGATGTGATAGCTGTGAGTGAAAGTGGGTCACTCAGCTACAGCAAGTGACTTTAATTAAACTTCTTGGCAGGATCCAGGAAGGCGCTCTGTTCACACCTCTAATTTAATCTTTTTTGGGTGGTTGCATACGGCCACAGGATCTCCCTTGTTCCCTATCCTCTCCTGGCATCCTCCGTGCCCTCTGCTCCCTCTGACCCTGAGCCCATTTTCATATAGAAGATACAAGGAGAAAAGCTCACTGAGCTGACTGGCAGGGGGCTGCACTGGTGGTATTTTTGGGATGCTCCTCTGACAGCCTTTCCTCCTTCGCTGCTCTCCTCAGAGATGGTCAGGAGAGGCCAGGGTGGCACTGAAACAAGCAGCCACCACTGCCCCATACATTGGGACGGGAGATTTTGGTGCAAGATGAGAGCTTTTGAGCCAGCCCTCCGCAATATTTGGCAAGATGATGCATCCTGCTCTGAAACACTGAGTTGTGCCGTGGTGCCTCCTCCATCACGTTGGATTGGATTAAGCTCAGCAGCAGGACAGTGCATTACACAGCATCCTGGGGTATTAACCTGAATTTGTACTCAGTCTATGTGCATCATATGATAATGGCTCCCTGTCAGCAGAGGTTGTTGGGAAAAGGAAGACTATTAATCCAGACGTAATGAAAACAGAGAGAGTGGGAATAATCACATTTCCTAGTTCTTGTTAGAGGCCTAGTGTGGCTCAGGGAGTTGCATGCACAGCCCGAACATGGCAAGAAAGGAACAAAGGAACAATTAAGGGAATTCAGAAGTGCGGAGAAAAGAAGTATTGCCACAGAAACTAAGACCAGACAGACAGCTCCTCTTCTTCTTTTTCTTCTTTCCTGAAACTATATGCCACCAAATAAATAACTACTCATGGAGATCTCTTTGGAAACAGGCTGATTGAGAAGCCCTGTCCCTGGTAACAGAAAAGCATTTGCTGGGTTTATAGGAAGAACAAGGTGTTTCCTGGGAAAGGTCTAAAGTTTCAAGCACCTTATTTCTGTCTTCCAGACTTCTCATCAGAGGAATCAAACTTGATTTAGCACTGATTACTGCCCATGAGTCACCTGTAATTTAGCCATCACTGATTTAGAGAGGTATCAAGCATAAATGGATGTGGAGGAGAAGCCAATGTACAACTGAGATTTTTCTATCAAAGACAATAATTTATAATACAGAAAACAGGGCACAGCTGATTTAAAAATGATCACACTCTTGGAGAAGTAGTGAAAAACTTGTTAAACTCTATCTTCTGCAGATTTATTTTTAGCAGGTATGTATTATGTATTCAGAAGTCCCTGGAGGAATAGATTACATAGAACAGGTTTTTAAGATGCCACCTGACAAGTGAGTCTTGGGGTCAAGATATTAGACTGGAAGTGAGAAGAATATGCTTTAGTTCCTGCTCTGCAAGACCTGTAACATCATATTTATTCTCCTGATGTCTCCAAAATAAATAAAATAAGAAAAATCTTGGTATTGTTGCCCAACCAGAGGGTACTACAGTGATAAATGCATTTGTGCCTCTAAGGCACCCAAGCAGTGCCATGGCTGCAGCCTTATTAGAACCAAGACAGATGCTCCACGCCCATCACTCACCTCTGGGTCACGAAATCAATCCAGACCCTCTAAATGGAAGTGACAGTCACAGGATAAATTGCAGGGCTCTGGGAGAAATGGATCTGTCATGTGCTTCTGACCCTGTCACCTGCCCTCTGCCCACAGATCCATTTATTCCATCCTTCCTCATCTTTGCAAGCTCCAGTCTGCCAGCGTTTGCAAACTGAATCCTGGCTTCGATGAGAAATCTTTAGGAACTTTCGTGATATCTGCAAGATGAGCACTATTCTAATTCACCAGTGCTCAGGTATCTGAGTGGGAAGTGTTTCCCATTTTCTCTTTAAATTATTGCTTTGCATTTGTTGATTACTCATCCCTGGAAGTGTTCAAAACCAGGTTGGATGGGGCTTGGAGCAACTTGGTCTAGTGGAAGGTGTCCCTGCTCATGGCAGGAGGATGGAACGAGATGAGATTTAAAGTCCCTTCCAAGCCAAACCAGTCTGTGATTCTGTGATTTAAAGAATATTCAAACAGAAACCCTGCAGTCACCAGCAACCAATTTCATTTCCCATGTCAGGGAATAAGTTACCACACATTACCAATAAATAGAGGGAGAATGAAATAATTCTAGAGAGAAATGTTGTTCCAAAGGAACTCAAGTGGACTTCAATGGAATAATACAGCACAAAAAATCCCTGTGTCTACCCTCATCACCAGCTATTTGTAGCAAGCACAGCATCAGCCATACTACCCCAAGGCAGTCCTGTCAGGATCAATGACATCTTTAATTAATCCAGCCAAGACAAAAACAAAGGAAAGAAATCTCTGCGCTCAATATTTTCCTTGCACTTTGTACACGTCACGAAGATGAACCCTGGGGAAGGCAGTGTAATTAAGGCATTTCGGTACCCAGACATCCATCAGCGCTCCCTGCACTTCCAACTGCCTTGCAAGCTGGATGGGAAGCAGTTGTCTGCACCACAGAGGGATCTGAGACTTTTAGCTTCTGGTCTTTTAGAAGCCTGATTAATCACAGAGATTTTATCGGCCCTTTCATAGGGGCCAACCATCAAATTTGTGGGGTCACACACTCCTTATGAGGATATTTGCTTGTGTTCATTCAGCACGTGCCCTCTCCTTCAGTTTCTCTGGAGACATCTAAGAAAATATATTAATCTCTCAGTCTCTAGACCTCAGCTTTTATTTTAAATTATCTCCTTTGCTTTGCACTCGGAAGGTTTGAGACCGAAGCCGCCCAAGGGCCACAATTTAATTTGGGTGAATCACACACCTAAGCAGACCTGAGAAACCAAAGTACTGGCAACACCACCAGCCCAGAGACAGCGCTGCAGATCATTGCCTGACCTGAGGTAGGCCAGACTGTTATTAAACATGATCTCAGCACAGCTAATGTTTTAGAAACTAGAAGTTTATTAGGCTCAATATTGACATTCCAATCTCCAGCAGTTGACAGAACAAGCACAAATTCATCTTCTGGCTGACTGGGCAACCCTCTGCTCCTCTCACGTTGACAGACTCAGCTGAAGCACATTTGCAGTTTTCTTGGCAGATGAGTAAAGGATTTTTGCCATCTGAGCTATCTCAGGCCAAATTAATTCACTGCCACGTCCATGCACACCCAGCTCAGGACGCAGGGCATGGCGCCTTGGTGCCAGGGAGCACACAGGGTAAAATAGGACATCTCAGAGCCAGGTGACCCCACGACATGGCCAGAAGGGAGGTGTGGATCTCGTCCTGTCCAGCTGTGGGCACTGAGAACATGCAGATATGTGTTTGTGTGTGTGTGTTGGAGTCCATCCATCCAAACACCCTCATCAGAAAACAGAGCACTACAGTGAAGTTGATGGGATTGTGAGGAAACACTGTACACTGTGTATATTTGAAAGACAAAGATAAGAGTAACAGAAAGCATTTTCTCTACTGATTCAGCCTCCCCAAATGCCTTTCCTATTACTCAAGGGAGTTTTTTATACTATATATGGAGCTGTTGATGATTTCTAAGGATTTTCTGCTTGACCATGAAGGCTAGGGATGGACTCAGTGCTCCTGCACCATGGACCTTCACAAATGGTGCCATCAAGACCTTTCAGACAGCTCAGATGACTCCAGGTAACACATCACTTCCCTGGAGCACACAGAAATTCCCAGTCTGAGGGGCTGCAGGAGCTTCTCTGCTTTGAAACATGAGCATGTTTTGCCAGAAGTAGCGCCCTGTGCTTGTTATAAAGCACGGTTTAACAAACTGTACCTCAAAAAATCCTCTTGCTACTGCCACTTCTCACCTTGTTTTTGTATTGCACAGGTCACTGGATGAAGCAGGGCTCTCTCAGACTCCCTGGGTTTCCGCGATTCCTCAAGAGCAGGCAGAAAAGCAGATCTCTCTGGAGGGAGCACAGGCAGGAGGTCCAGACAAGGATTTTCTCATCAAGGGAACTGCCTGCTGTGCTTCTGCAATGTTCACTGAAAATCTGTGTATATTCCTCATAAATTCATACCAAAGAAGATCCAGGGCAGACATCAACCACTTCTCATCCTAATGGAAAAAAACTCTAAAAAGCTGTGAATATCAGCTGATCACACAAGTGAAAAGGGCAGCAATTCAATTAGCCAACCCATTAATTATTAACACAGTGTTTGTATCTTCACTTTTCCGAGGAAACGCATAAAACACTGACATAAAAATCAAAATGGATGATAAAGCAATCCCTAAGTATGTATTTATCAACTCTCACTTTCAAATTTGCATAGAGCTGCCACCTGTAAGAAAAAAAAGTCCTGTTTGAATCTCATTTCAATCAAACCCACGCGATGAGCAGAGGGATCCCCATCCTGCTGAATGTGGGTGTCTGGCAACCACTTCAGCTGGTTCTGCTTCCCAACACCTGCTGGTGATTCCAGCAGCTTCATCTGCAGGATTTTTGGCTGACTGCTTGACTGGGTTTTTACAACTTGTCATCCCTGTGAGATGGGGACGGTCCAACCTGCCATCCCCATCTGTCAGAGACTCCAAGGTTTGGCTGTCCATTCCTCTGCTTCTCACGGCACAATTTTGTGTAATTTGGTCAATTTGCACCTTTCCTGCATTCCCTGTGTAAGTCTTACTGTGACAGTCACTGCACAGCTCTTGCTGAGAGGCAGGGCCTGCTGGAAACACGTTGGAAGCTGAAGGCAGAGGGTAGAATGACTCTTCCTGAGGAGTTATTGCAGTAATTTTGTGCATAGACAAGGCAGGGAAACAGGTTCTGCAATCTCACTCGAACTTCACAGAACCACAGAGTGGTTTGGGTTGGAAGGGACCTTAAAGCTCATCCAGTGCCACCCCCTGCCATGAGCAGGGACACCTTCCACTATCCCACGTTGCTCCAAGTCCTGTCCAACCTGGCCTTGAACACTTCCAGGGATGGGGCAGCCACAGCTTCTCTGGGCACCCTGTGCCAGGGACTCACCACCCTCACAGGGATGAATTTCTTCCTAACATCTAATCTAAACCTACTCTCTTCCACTTTAAAGCCATTCTCCCTTGTCTTGTCACTATTTTACAGTTTAAGGTTTAAACTTAAGGCTGACCCATTTCTTGAATCCCAGCCTAGGTTTCTACCTGAAACCAATATTTTGAGCTGTGGCTGTGAAGGGAAACTGAAAAATTACCCTTTTGTTATCATCACCACCATTTTGATCCCGTTCTGTGACCTCTCCCCAGATGGGACAACACTCAGCCCTGCAGTTCATCTCACTTAAACTCCATGGAATGAGCAAGTCACTTATCAAGCTGAGAGCAGCCAGAAACTGGCCTTTAGAAGGGGCTAGAATGAAAAGGGGAGAGCAGAGGGTCTTCAGGGAGTTTAAAGTGTCTGTCAAACACACACCAAAGCTCCAGTTAAGTGGGCTGTGGAAAGTTTAATCGGGAGGCACTGCCCCAGACTGAATTCATTTGTTGGTGTGTAATGTTAATGAACCTCGGCTGCTCTTGCTGAAAATAGAGCCTGAGTGTGCATTATTTGGAGTGCATGCATTAGCCACCACTAGTGTCTTAATTAGTTTTTCAGAGACTGTGTCTGAATGGAAAGGTTTTGGAATAATAACTGATAATGGCCTCATTTTATTTGCTGCTCTTTCCTAATTTATGGGACATTAAAAGAGTGGTAAAGAGAAATAACTTCTTTTCCTCAGAGTTGCCCAAGTTGTGGGCAAAAGTGAAGCATGTACGTATTTCATAAATGATCTGAGGCTCTCAGATGCAAAGAAGTTCAGCTTTGATGGAATTCCCTTTTCAAGGGACAATCTGCCTGCCAAAAAACAACTATCTTTCATAAAGCCTTTGGAATCTGCCAGCTTCCTGTAATCCACTTGACTGATGCTCCAGCTCTCTTTAAAGAGCAGATCTGCATGCAAACTACACGCTAGGACAAAGGAAACAGTGCGATTCCAAAAACTGAAAGCCATCAAGGCTCTCTGGCAATGCTTTGAGGTTCATGAAAAGACATGGACCTGGAGAAACAAGGCAGGATTTCATGAGGAAAAGGGGCTGATTGATGGGAACACAAAACAGGCCAGGATCTCAGACAATGTCAGATTTCCTGAAGAGAATGAGAACAGCTCTTGAAAGATGTTTTTTTTTTTTTTTCCTTAACAAAGATCTTTGCATTTTGTTAAAGTAGATTATGGAGCAGAGCTCACAAAAGCAGAGACAAGGATCTACCTGAAATAGGAGACCCAAACTCCCACCATGGGGCAATCTCCTGACACAGGACTGAAAGCCACACCTCCTCTTCCCTGACTCCTAACGGGGAACCCCCTTATGTCCTTTATATCCCCAGGCCAGGGAGAGATCCCCCTGATCTTGATCCTGATCCCAGGGCAGTAGTGGCCATTTCTATTCGCATGAACCTCTCTTCTGCATGAGAGATCCTTGAGGACATTCTCATGCTGGAAATATGTGGAATCCAGGCCCATTCCCTCTGGTATGTCACAGCTGGTCTGTTCACATCATTTCCTTCACTCTCAAATATAATCTCTTCTACCTCCACTTCTTTTGCTATCGCTTGTTATTGAAGAAACAAACAGGGATTTTTTGACTTTTTTTTACCAAAAAAATGTACATTTCTGAGTTCCACGTAATTGTGCCTCAATTGAATTGTGCAAGGCTTGATTTTGCCTCTGAGGGAACCATTTGCACACACACAGACTCCCTCTCTCAGGTATTTTCCTTTGCTTTATTGCTTAGAATGAAACGTAAACACTCCAGTCCCTGTGTGGTTCTGCATTTCATTGTGCCTCATTTCCATACCTCGAGTTTCCTCGCGAGTCACACTCTTGTGATTTATAGCAAAAGGAAAATAAGAGACCAATCTGTCAGCTCTGCCATTGAAAACCTGACACATTAGAATGTCTAGAGAATTGCCCCTAATCAAACAATTAGTGAAATTGCAGTGGATTTAATTATTGGTAAACTTACCACACACTGTTAGCACAGAGCAGTCAAAACCCCTTCAGAAATGATTTTCCTTTGGAAAGCTGCTTTCTTGCATCAGGGTAATATTTGCCACATTCAAACTTCTCACCCTGGACTAGCAGGTTCTTTAATGTAGACAAGGATTGCTGTATTATTTTCAAACTTATTTATTCATCAAATGCTGATGCCATGATGATACAAGCGGTATTTTCTTCAAAGTGTGGCATATAAATTAAACCCTGAGGGAGACTAAAATCATCCTAGGCTGTTCTGAAGACCACAAAGGGACAGTGAGGCTTACATAGATGCTTTTTCATTTCAACAAGAAATTTAATTTTACAGAACTTTAGAACCAAGCAATGTCTGACAAAAGCTTTATACAAATGGTGTTTTTCTGCTCCTGTGAAGGTTCCAAAGAACCAGCTTTTTCCGCCAAAATTGTTTCTGACCAGCCCTGGTTCACAGTCCTGTCACAAACATCTTTAAAGAAGAGAGGGGATGCACAGTATCGGCCTCAAGAGGAAAAGCCAGCTGCAGCTGTAGCTGTCAGCAGGATGCAGAGCATCCTGAAAAGTCCTGGCTATCAAGAGCTTAAAGATGAATCACAGCCACCTGGAAGGGAGAGAGGGAGAGTGAAGCTATCACATTTAAGGATGAAGAGCCCTGTTGCAGGCTCACAGTCATGGTTAGGAAAGAAGCCTTTTAATCAGCTGAAGGGAGGTGTCCTTATCACTCCAGACAGCAGCTCGTGAGCCTTCCACTCCTAATTCGTGACTTTAATAGAAGAGGGGGGAAGAAAGGTTGGAAACAGGAGATTTAATGAAAACCCCTTCTTAAATTCAAGTGATTCATAGATAATACTTTATTGAGGTTTTTCCTGCTTCAAGCCATCAAGTAAATGCCAGTGAGAAGTATCAGATGCTTTCTCCCAGAGTGTAAGGACTGAGAGACACAGATTTAGAGCTTATTCATACCCAGCTACAGAACCTCCTGTGCTGCACTTTTCCATCTTCTTTTGCCACACAGTAGGGAATTACTGGCAGAGGAGCAGTGGAATTGCCCAAAGCCCTCTTTGAGGGTGGCCAGGGTGGGCAATCTCTGCCATGTCTGACACATGATGCCTACTTGGCTCTGGCTTAATGTCCCAGAGGAACAAAACTCAGCACCTAAAAGCTGAGGTCAGACACTGCAATAGAGTAAATAAAATCCTGTTATCTTCAGATTGATCCTGGGTATCCTCCTAGTCGTGTATCAGTCAGACAAAAATAGGTCAACAGAGAGGTAAATGGGTGATATTTCATGTCTGTGATGCACCTGGAAGTGAAACAAGAGGATTTTATTCCATTCTAGCTTTAAGCTTAATAGGTTTGTAATGCGGTCCTATGACTATAAAGCAGTCCTTGGTCAGACCTTTTGCATTATTTCATGTAATAACATGGTGGGGCATGGGGCATTTCATCCCTCAGGATCCTGTCTCTTAGTCCCTTCAGCAATATGTCTTTTCCAGAAAACAAATTTCATTTTCCAAAAACTGACCGCTGTGCCTTTTTGGTGTGCAATGCTGAGAAGGAAGGAAACATCTGGAAATTTCATTTAACAAACTTAAGAAGTAAGGCTGGTTTTTGGGGCTGCATGTTGTCACTGGAACAACTCCAACTCCTTACTCAAAGCTCTTTTGGTCTCCTCAGGGGAAGCATTATAGCAGTACTGATGTCCTGATGGATTAGACAATTTCTTAATAATTAATGCCAGTTTCCCTGTGCAGCTTGGTCAGCATCCCACGAAACAGCACAAAACAAATGAGGTAACAGCAGAGTAGTTAACCAGTGGGGAACACAGGGCAAGAGCTCTGTGTCTTCCTGAATTTTGCCATCCACCTTCCAGTTCCTAGTGTGGGAAGAAGTCCTGCAAACCAGGACCAGTGCTCCCAGCTCTCAGAGCTGTGTCACACTGGCCTCGTGGCTCTCAGCCCCTTGCACCTTCTGCCGTGTGACCACCAGAGTAGAAGGCTCGGCCAATCTCTCCTGGTACTCAGTGGATGGGGGATTTCCAGTGGGGAGAGCTGACTTTTTTGCCTCTAAAAGATTTCTCAAATTCTCTTGTATCACCGGTGCCTAAGTTGCCATCTCATGAATAAGTAAATACAATCACGATTACTCCTGATTTAGCTGGTTAAAAGGTAATCTGGGTAGGACTGTGTGACCTGACAATTTTCAGAGTCAAAATATAATTAGGAATAATTAGGAAAAGATGCCAGCTGCTAGGAATGATTTAAAGGCAGGTATCAGTTAAAGCCCTTCTGAGTAGGAAGAGGGCAGTTTCTGTCAGTCAGAGCTTTAATCTCCCCTGCAGCCTGGCTCTTTGCTCTGTGCCTTGCGTTCGGCTCTGCACTGCGCTGAGATTTCATACTCCAGTTCACCCAGCGCTCACCTTCCAAGTCTTGCCAGTTCTCCTGTAGCAAACTAAACTCACGGGTTCCGGAGGCCGTCCTTAGCACGTTCCTGTTGTGGAGATGAATCCTGGTTCCTAGGTGCCATCTCAGGACAGCACTGAACTAAACAGCATTGCCTCAGCCTCTGCAATTTGCTTTTTGAGCTTCCCGTGCACTGTCCGGGGGGAGTTGCCAGCGCTGCTCTCGAGTGACTTCTCTGTGATTGATGATTCCTGGGCTCTGCTCTCTGGAGCAGGAGATTTGGGGGCACAAAGGGGTTAATTCACATCATTCAACAGCCTCCCCCTTGGCTGACTCAGGAGGATGGGAGAGGTTGGTGATATGGCTCTGCCCAGCCATCCCAAGCCTGAAAAATGCCAGTCCTGGGAAAAGGTTTGAAACCAGGGCTGTGGGTTATGGCTGGGGGGACATTCCCAGGATGAAGAGTCCTGTGGCAGATCCTGGAGGAGCAGGGAGAAAAGCAAGGTTGGAACAAGATGAACTTTAAGGTCCCTTCCAACCCAAACCATTCTGGGATTCTATTAAGAACATTAACAAACCCATCCCCTTGCCAGGCTACCTTCTGCTAAGAGGATTGTCCGACACTAATTTCTTCAGGAACTCTTCCTATCATATAAAACTACATAAAACAAAATCTGATCATTTGGGACACAAACTCAGAGTTTGTTCACACAAGAATTCCTGTAGAAAATGAGTTAAAAGCTGAAAGATGTGAAATATCTCTGATCCACTGAAAGTCAGCCTTTCTTTCTAATTTTTCAGGACACCTAAGGCTCTCCAGTCCAGCAGGGCAGCCAGACCTCATTCTAACACCTGGCTTTATCCACCCTTTTTCCTTCAGTACTTACAGACTGCAAGCACTTGGGACAGAGTCTGTTTCTGTAAGACACATCTACAAATGACTGATGCAAAGGGATTCTTATGGAATTTATCTTACAGGATTTTCTGGCTAGTAGCATGGTCATGCAAAGAAGAAATACGCATGGACATTGAACAAAGCTCTCTGTGACAGGATAAAGCAAAAGATCATTTTGAGCGTAGCTGGGGCAAAACAGATTTAGTACTTACGACTTTTTTGGTTTTTTAAGTCAATAAACACTTTCTTTGCTAATCTTCCCCTTTAAAAAATAAAGTCACTAAAGATTTTTGAAAGTTTCTCTCTTGCTGATTGTTTGAGAGTTGCCTGGTACTGCCTCAGGTTAGCAGTAATCAGAATAAAGCATTCTGCAAACGAGCTCAGGAAACTTTCCCCAGGACATCTCAATCCATCCTCTGGACCAGTGTTTTCAGCTTCCCTGGCTGTGGCTCTGCATTAACAAGATTTATGTGGTTTTCCCTTGTCTAGGACAGGGGAGCCTCCTCTGCTCATCCATCACTGCTTTTCTCTGAGTACCAGCAGCAGCAGCAGTGGGTATCCTGTGCTGTAGGAAATAATGCATTTTCTAGTCCTTCATGGTGTTAATTCACCAGATAAACTCAATGAAATCCCATAAGGACTGAAGTGCAGTCAGCAGCAGCCCAGAGAAAGAGCTGTGGTATGGAAAAGGGCATTTCTTGTGTGAATCCATGGCTGCACTCTGTAGATAAGATAAATATTGCTTATTTAGCTGTCACTAGTAATGAAGATTTTCTTTTCTGCAGGCCAGTATTAGTAAGCATTAACACATCACTGCAGCAGCTCTGCTTTATTGGGCTTTTTTCATCATGGTTTTTTTGGGTTTGTTTTTTTTTTTTCTGGTTTGGAAGGTTTTTTCTGGCTTGTTTTTTGGGGGGTTTTGTGGGGGTTTTTTTATTCTTTGTGGGCTTGCTTGTTTGGGTTTTTTCTTCTTGTTGTTGTTTGTAGCTTTTTGTTTGCTTGGGGTTTTGTTGTGGTTTTGTTTGTTTGTTTGTCTTGTTTTGACGAGGGTATTTTTGAGGTTTGTTGTTGGTTAAGTTTGTTTATTGGTCTGGGGTTTTACTTCCAGAAAAACCTAACGGAGTGGGCAGGTAGAATAAATACTGGCAGAAGCCAGTATTGAACAGACATTAGGACAAAGGTAAGGATAAAGGAAAATCCATTCTGAGGAGGAAAATTCTGTTTTCATTGATAAGATAACAATTTTGAGCACAAACAGAACAGATTTGCTGACTATCTCTGCTGGTGTTAGTTTGCAGAAATTGCATCGTAATATGAGTTAGCCTAACCCCAGAAAAAGCAAGATAAATGTATAAAAATATATCTAAAAACCTAATGAGATCTTTACAGCACTAATTCAGGGAGAAACTGGACTGCTCTGATTTCAGAAGAGCTGCTCTTCACACACACCCCTGGAAGCCACGTGTGCTGTTAGAGCCATCACAGATGTCTTTTTTAGGCTTTTGGAGGAATCCCTCGTGTTTTGTAACATAACAGTTGCACCTTAAGTGAACTTCTGAAATCTCTGACAGAACCAAAGGACCTCATTCTCTGTTCATTTTTTCTGGTAGAATTACTCACGGTTTACACTGATACATGAGAATGAAAAAACCCAGGCTGTGCACCAACATTCTCCAAAAGGCACATGAAGGTAATTGTACCTTAATTCCAGCCTCACCTCCAGGGCCAGCAGAGTTTGGCTTGTACACCCAAAGCCAACACTGAGAAAAGTCCTATGGAAAAGCAGAGTATAAGTGAACAGCAGCACAGCAGCACTGCCAGTGCTCCCACACTTCCCTCTGCTCCCTGTGGATCTGCAGGAACTGTAATGCATGCAAAGGACTCAGTGGGACCCGTATTTCCTCTGAAAATGTTTCTCACAGGAAGCCAAATCACATTTCTTCATTCAACCACACCAGTTAAATTTGCATTTGCAGAATGAGTATTCATTTCTTCGTGATTTTTTGCTCCTCAATGAGAGATTTCTTGTGGTTTGGGCCATTTCCACCACATGTGCAGATTTCCCACCCAGAATTGTGGCTGCTCAGCTACCACAACCTTGTGCGCTGAGGTCAGTGCATATTTAATGGAGAAACAGCATTTACAGCACAAATATCAAACATCCAAATTTAAATATTACTCTGAAATTCAGGATTTGTGTGCCAGAAATTTTAATGCAAATAAACAAAAATGACCTATTTTAGTGCATCATCTCTTCCCTGATACAGAAGGTTCTTCGAAGATTCCCTCTTTGCTCTGGGTTAGAGTTTAATCCTCGTTACACATCTGTGATTATGGATCTACTAAAGACACTTCAGTAGCTCTCACATTGACGCCAATAAGAAAATTTGGATTGTACTGACTTTGCCCAGTGCACCATAGTGGATTTGTGACAGAGATGAAATAAAATCCATGAGTTCTGATGTACTCCCTGCTGTTCTCCTCCTTACACAACACTTCGTTACATAAAACTTTTTCTGGGGAAAAAAAAAATGAAAAGGAGAGGGAATGGAAAAAATAGCATCTTTTTGGTTGTAAGCCAGTTTTCTGTATCAACATGGCAGTAGCGTGTGAAGTGAAGCAAGATTTCCTTATAGCACCATGTGACAAAGCTAATCAAAATAAACATCCAAAAAATAAAGAAATTAAGGGTGAGGTAGCAGACTGTGGGGAGAGCAGATGGTTATTTAAAATAACAGCAAATTTTCCATGCTGACTGCAACTATAGCTCTTGTCACAAAACATTGTTGTTAATGGCAAAAGAGAAGGCAGGAACATCATCAGAGGATTTTGTGGGGCTGGGGAAAGCAAAAGGATGAAAAATATATGGGGAAGAGGGAATTTTCAGCTCTCTAAAAAAATCTGCTCCAAATATCAGTGACACTAGAGCAGAGCCAGGAGAAACAGCAATGCAGCAGGTGGAAGGAAGATCACATTGATCAAATTTATCACACACAATAACAGGTCTCTCACAAGCCCAAGGATCAGACGCTGTGCTAAAGGAGAATCTTTTGTCTTCTCAGGACTGTAAAACCACAAAATTCATCGTTTATAGTAGTTTGAAGCACAGAAAAGAGGGTCCAGACCCCGAGAAAGGAGCTGGGAAACCAGGATTGACCTCAGACCGTTGCTCAAGTCCTGGTTCAGGACCAGCCACTCTCCCAGCCTCAAGCACAAATCCACAACTTGAGTTCCAAGTCATGGCTTTGGCCAATCCTGACATTTTACAGGCTCTTATTATGAGGAAGGCTTCTTAAGCCACTTTTAAGGGCAGTGCATGCACCAAGATGTGCTTTTTACGAATTCAGATTTAAGTGTTCTGCTGGAATCTCAGGGACACACAGGGAGATGCAGCTCCCAAGATGGAGAGGATGCTGCCAGCCAGGTGCCAAGAGCATCTCGGGTGCTCAGATCCAGTGGAGAGGGGACCTGGGAGCCTCCGCCCGCAATGTTGCTCTGCCCACTTTGTACTGTGAATCCCCTTTTAAGGCTGAATAAAGGCACTAAAAATCAAACATTGCAGACAAATTGCTGCCTCTCTATGGTTAAAATTTCCAGAAGTGAGCTGTCAGCACACTGCGAGAATGGGGAGCAGCCGGCTCCGCTCGGCGCTATTAAAGTGTTTTCAGCACTCCAGACACTTCAGGATCTTGGCACAGTGAGCAATAAATGCAGAAGCAGCATCTTTTCTGTCTCCTGCAGAGAAGGGGAAGTAGAGGGACACAGTCTAAAGCCCCAGAAGCTGGGATGACAGTGACACAGAGGATGCAGCTGCAGCTTTTGCCAAGGATGATGGGGTTCCATGGAGTTCATGGCACACACTGTGTGCAGTTGTGTTGGTTGTGGCAGTACCACCCTGAGCTGGCCTCTGGCAGTGCCCTCAAATCTGGGAGACCCATTCTCCCTTATCACCTGCATTTTCCTATCCTTCCAGCTTGTTTTCTGAGTGTGCAATATAAATGTTTGTGTTTTCCATGACTGTGAGGCAGCTTTTCTAGGAGCTATTTCACTCCTGTAGCAAAAAAATTGGGTTTCTGAGTTTTCCATTGAATGGCAGCCTCAGATCTGTTGCATCAGCTTCTTCTCAGGCAGGTACACCTCTGTTCTTGTCTTACACAATTTCCTGCTTAAAAATACATTCAGCAGTCTCTCAGCAACGGAAAAGACAAAGGCAAAGGCTTGTCTGCCCAGGAACACACAAGTGTTCATCTGTCCATCCTGATGAACTCCTGCAGCTGAACAGCAAAGGAAATGAAAAAATTTTTCTAATTCTCTTCTCCCTAAGGGATCATTCTTGCAAAAATTTACCGTGTGGATGCTCACAGTATTTAAAATCACGGTCTGCTCAAAGGTGTTTTCTGAAGAGCAAGAAAAGTTTTGCTGAGAGTCTCAATTCCTGGTGACTGGACTTCAGTGAAGATCCTTCTGCAGCACTATCCAGATTAATTGTAACTCTAATTTTCCTCAGAATTTACACATCTTTGCACTGGCTTTCCATACCCTTTTATTTAAACTCTGATGCCATGCAACCATTTTATATCACCCCTCATCAGCACAGTATCTGAACACTTCCCACATACAAACTGAGAGAGAATATAAACTTGAGTTAATTCTTTGTCTTTCTTGCACTTTGGGGTGAAACCTCAGCTTTCATGGCAGCTTTATATTTCATTTTAGATGTTATAGTTTCTTCTTAATGTACTATTGCTTGGTTAAAAGGGATTTACTGAATAGAAATCTTGTTTTCTAAAGAAATTTCCAGCGTTATGGCACAAAGGTGGGAAAAAGGCTCTGGTAATCCAGAGGAGAATCCCAGACCCCAGCTTGTGAGGCAGCTGAGCATGGTTAGAAGGACACAGGATGAAAAGCAATGAGGAAAGCTTTAGGAGAGCTGACAGAGTGAGTGCTGAATCCAAAAGGAATTCAAGGAAGGAATTCAGGAAGCCCTATCTCCTGTGTCAGGGGCAGATGTGGTGAATCATCCTTGCTGCTGGGGGAGCAGAGCTGCAGCTACACATGGATGTATCCTAATACCCAATTTCCCAGCTGCTGCAAAAGCATTTGACTAGAGCTTTTCAGTCTGATTAATTCTGTTTTGTAAATGTATCCTAACTCAGTGGTCGAATGAAACCAAAGTTTATCACTTTCCTCATTGCTGAGGGCCTTGAAATTCAGCACAGCAGCTCCATCCCAGATTCAGTTTGTCAGATTACATTAGATCCCTTCAGACTTAAAAAAAATGGGCACCTGGTGAGCTTCTCTATTACATTTCCAAAACTTCTTGCACTTAGCAGCATTTTTCAATAAGTTTCTTTGCAAATTATTTGTCAGTGTGATTAGATTCTTGTTCAGGTGCTGCACACAACAGCTGGAGTGTCCATGTGAATATGGAATGAAACACAAGATTAAACTCACTGTGAAAGCAGGAGGTGATCAGTGACTGGCAGTTTTCTGCTTTTTTTCCCTTGGTTAGTTTTTTGTTTTGAAATTAGAGTTCTTGCCAAGTTTTACTACCCCCAAAATCACATGTCTATGCCTCTAATAAACAGCTGCTAAATGATTCCCTGAACAGTCTGTTCTCCTCCTGCAGAAACCAGGCAGGAGCCCACCTCCAGCACGACTTGGCCACTTCTCATCTTGCTGTGCCCCTGCATGTGCAGCTCAGAGAAACACAGAAGCATCCAGACAAAGAATTCTGATGAACTTAGTCACAGACTTGCATTCAAGGATGTGTGGGATTAACTTTATAGGAAAATCTGTACATTGGGAGTCTGATGTCTGGGGTGTTATGGTTAGAAAGAAAACACAGAAAACCAGAAAATTTGTTTTCATGAGAGTGGGGAAGCACAGCATGTACCAGAAATGTTGACAGTAGTACTTCTCTTGCAGACACAAACCTGCACATATCACAGGGTTGGACAAATTCACCACTGTCACTTAAACCGAAAAATATTGAAAAAAAAAAAATCTAAATAAGCACCATTACTGCTGCTGCTGCTAAACCTCCAACAAAACGGCTTCTTTTCTGATAAAGGTGCACTTTTGCTTTATGAGAAGTTTAAGAAAAATCTGTACAGAGACTAAGATTCCCTTTTGAAACTGTTATCTTTATAGACCCAACATTTTAAATAAGTTCTTTGTTGCTTAAAATGGTTTTATTCCAAACAGCTCCACCTATATAAGTGTTATCTCTGTGCCAGGATTTTTCCCAGATGTAGATTTAAGCATGAGGACTAACATCAGACCTTTTCTGACGCTAAGAGAAGTTTGAATCTGGATTAACAGTCCATGGTACCCGGAGTGGGGAGTGGTAACCTGTGGAAAGATTGGAGAACTAAAACATTCAGGCTAGAAATTGCTACTCCTCTGCTCTGTCATGTGCAATGATATCACAGAAGGGACACCAGTGTCACCAGCAGGGCTCCACAGAACGCTTGACCACTCCTAAAACCATTTTGCCTCAGGAAGGCAGAGCTATGTTTAATTACTTGGAAAGCTACACTGTTTTGAAAGAAAGAAACTGTCAGTGTCCCAAGAAGCCAAGAAATTATCCTGCATTAATCTTTAGCTGCCCCCCTCCCCTGAGATGACCTGAATTTGTAAGTTCTGTGGGCTCTGGAGTCTGTGGAACCACTGAGTCAAGGCCAGAGGATTACAAAGAGTTTTCATTCTGAGGCTGAATGCAAAGGCACAAAAAACTAATGATGATTCTGAAGAACATTCAGGTTTCCAGTTGCTCACACTAAAAAAGACTTTTAAAGCAGGAAAAATACAGCTGCGTCCACCCAATCACATCCATCTGAGATCTGATGCTTGATCCCTCTTATCTAAATTATAACCTTTTGCTAACTGGATAAAAAGAAAAACAATTTTAATGTAGCATCTCTTGGCAGAAGACTCAATTGAACAGAAAATTGAGAAAAAAATTTAAACTCACAATGCAGTCAGTAGCTAAAATGAAAAGTTTTTCCTCAGCTGCCCTCTTGTTCTAATAGGTCACAAAGTTTTAAAATTCCATTATCTTCCATGACTGGTCATTTGTTACAATGTAATTGGCAATTGTAGTTTCAAACTGAAAATTAAAATGTAGGATTTGGTAAGAAAAGAAGTTTATTTTATTAAGACCTATTAAAGAATCAGGAGTAGCTCCAGTGACTGAACTCAGTAGATTCGGCCCAGTGAAATAAAACTTCATCATGTTTAAGTTGTTTGAAGTACTGTTTGCTCATAACTAAAGGGTAAAGGCAGCAGCACAAATGGGGTATTCACCGTTCCAGTAAGTCTGTGATCTTCATTTTCTAGAAATATGTTTGTCAAAGAGCTTCCTATTATGAACCTGATTATTACCTGTATTAGAAACAGGAGCCTCAAACAGCCACTGTCAAAATTCATTTTAGAAATTGGTCTGGAAGACAAGAATAAAGGCATTTAATCAGCAATCCTATCTAATAAAACTGATTAGAAGAGCACAGTTTTGCATGAGCCCACCTTGATCATAGTGAGAGCAGATAGCAAATGTTCTGAATTGGAATAAATTAGCAACAATCCCATCAGGGCACTGAGATAAGGGAATATACAGATATGAACTGCAGCAATAAAAGGTAAAGTGGGAAATGAGATAAGATTATTTTTCTTAACAACTCCACTAAGGTGATCCAAGAAGAATAGCTAAAAGAATTCAAAGTGAATGCAGCTTATTGTGGTCTTGGATTCCTCTTCCAGATCAGTCTGTGGATACAGTGGAAAATTCATCAGCTCTCCCTAAATCCCTTGAAGATGAATTACACTTCTGCACGTGTACACAAACAGCTACACACCTGGTACATGAAGTCATTTTCTAAGGGTGGAAATATTCCCACTTAATCCCACCTTTGATCACGGAAAATATTCAGAAATCAACCAGACTCCCTTGCAGTGGAGAGAAATTAAGTTAAATTAAATGGATGTAATAGCCAGACTCCTTAAAACAACTTTAGAAACTGCTACAAACAAAATGGGTAGAAAGTGCCCCTTTCCTTGCTGTGCCCAGGGATGAAAGCCACCACGGATCATCCCAGCTGGACACTCAGAAAGGCAATGGCAATGAAATGTTGTCCTGAGCAGGACTAGAGCTTCTGAAATGAGAATACAACAACAAATCAGCTCTGGGGATGAACACTTGGCAGCTGTACAAGGACAGCAGTCATGGCAGGCCCAGGGCTAACTCTACATCTGGGTTTCTATTGCTTTCACTGATGAAAATCCTTCCCATAAAAGTAAAATTAAAAAAAAAAAAAAAACAAAAACAAAGGAACACTAAAATTACAAGACCAGTTTAAAGGGCATTATTTAACAGAGGCAGTGAACAAAAAAAAATTTGCCACAAACATTATTTTTTCCACCTCTTATTTTAGGTCTTTTTCCACTTGGGCTATTGAGCATTTGGTCTTCAGATTAAGAAGTAAAAGGGAGAACATCAGACCCAGGTATCAGGGAAAAAAAGACATCGTGAGACAGGCCATTATAAAAAGGAATTTTTGAGAAACTCAGCTTTGTCAAAGTAGGTTTGGTGGAAGGTTTTTCCACTCAACAGAGCTGGAGCATTTTGCCCCTGACCAAAGTCAGGTGGTTCTTGTAAGGTCGCACAACCCTTCCTTTAAAAGCATCAAACAAAACATTGGTAGATGCAAGTTCTAAACTTACCCCAGCTGCAAATATCTTCTAGCGGAGATTTAGTCATTTAAATGAAAAATTGTGGTGATTATATTTAACATCACAAAGGTAGAGTGCACTTCAGGTAATAGCTTCCAGGTAGAGGAAATGAAACACTGGGGATAAAGCCATGCTTTAAACCTTGCATATTTTTATTATCATTGCAGGAGCAATTCATAATTCTGATGTGTAGTGTTAATAGGACACGTTATAGCTCACCTGAGCCCCAAATTTCCTACTGCTAAGGCAAAAGAGATTTTTACTTATTATTTTCTTAAAGTCCATTGAACTCTATTATATGACAAGATGTACCTCGATTCCAAACAAACTTTCATCTGCTTCTAATGGTGGATTAAAAAAGAAAAGCTTTTGAAAGTCAGATATATGTGATTGAATAACTCCTATCACAGGGCTGCTAGTGAACCTTGGGCCTAATTTATTCTCTCTGAAGTTACTGCAAAAAGAACTTCCCACTTTTTAAGGTTTTGGCATCTCATGGCAGCCAAGAAAGCTTGAAAAAGAGCTGTGTTCTGAAATACTTGGAGTTAGCTCTGAGATATAGTAAGCTTGGCAAATATAAATTAGACATTAAATGTTCCTTCACATATATTCAGCCCCTAAAACACAAAGTGCATAGAAACATGGGAGATAACAAAAAATCTCTGAACGAGGACAGTAGTTAACAAATGCACTGATTTTGTGTGAATGAAGGGTCAGCTTTGCCTCTGCCCCATCCAGCCAGAACAAGACTCCTTGGCAAATGGGAAAAATAGTTAGTGAAGGAAGACATTAAAAAAATAAAATAAATAAAATAAAGAGGATTTTTATCCTCATTAATTTCTTTTGGCCATGCAGCAGCGTCTCCAGTGTGCTAAAGAACAGGTATGAAAAGGTTGGGGAGTCACAGAACTCTGACATTGCTTGGTTATTCTTAAATTATCTCTCCAAGAGCAAATCTGTAGCAAATGCTGCTTCTCTACCCTCATTCTTAAGAGCTGATCAAAAGTCTCGGAAAGGCAGGAGAAAGACCCCCACAGCCATCAGCACCTTCTGTATCAGCATTTCCTTTTCTCTGGGGAATGTAAAAGTGTGAGTAATTCAGATCTCATCCGAGGTGGTTTTAAGAATGGGAGAAGAGCAAGAGACACCTGATTTCTCCTGCAGGGACTGGAGGATGAGTCAGTAGCAGCAGGATCCAAAGTAGGTGGGATCCAAAGCACTGTGTGCACTATCAGCCCCTCGTCCCTCACCCCCCTGTTTCCAGGCTGTAAAGACAGAGTTTGTGAGCTTTTAAAAGTATGACCCCCAACACACACGATAAAACCCAAGAGATATTTTCTTTCTAAGTGTCTCACATAAATAAATGGTGAAATTATCTATTACGAAAGAAATAGGGGCCTTCCTACCTTTTAGAAAATGCCTCAGATTTAATACTTCACCTCTGATACTGTCTCAAGGAGTATAAAACCAGCATGAATGGCTGAGGCAATTGAGAAATCTTGAATAGGAGGAGAAGCTCTGTCTCTTTGCAAAAAGCTTCCAGCCACAGCTTGCTGGGAAAAGCTGCAGAATGTGCTCCCAGCCTCTGTCCCTAACGTGATTATGCAAAGTAGATGATAGTAATAGCGCTGCCCTGCCATCACTTACAATGCATTTGCTCTCTTCCATTTTATGTAATTTTCACTGAATTTAGGTCCATCAGGCCTACAGGAGTCATGTGAAAATGAGATCCTTATTCAAAGCAATTGATGCAGTTGAAGAAATGGGAAGTGTTAAGACTGCTATCCATTATGCTAAGGGGGGGGAAAATTATCCCAAAGATGCAAAGAGATAAAATCTATTTAAATGTGAAAGTTTTCAGTTACTTCCATTCCAGAGGGAAAAAAGAGGTCTGTGAATCACAGCTGTCCTCAGAACACTTCAACATATGTGTTCAGGTGGGAATTATGATATGTATATAACAATGCTGACACACTTGACCCAGCAAAGGCTGCCTTCCAATAGGAATCTCAAGTTGGAGCATGGAGTGAATGCTCCAGACTTCAAATATCAACTCTGGAGTAGAGGCTACTGAGCAAAATAAACAAGGGATAAAGCAGGACCAGTAATTTAAAGCCAGACCTTGATCTCAGCAGAGCAGCAGAGCACATTGGCCAAGTCAGCCTGTGTGAATCCACTGTAAATTCCTGCAGCTCCAGAGTGTAATGAGGTGCTGCTCTGAGTAGGAAACAGTGCAGAAAGTGGCAATTAGAATTCTGGATGCAGTAGAGAACTGCTGGTCCAGGGGGCAGGTTTATGCAATCAAGTCTCTCATGAAGATATCATACATAATTTGCCAAACTTCTTGAGCAACCCCTCATGGGCATCATTGGCTTTTACATCAAATTATAGCATCACACTGCAGTTTATAAAATCCCTGAGTTTTGCCACACAAGCAGCAACACACTGAAATAAAGTTCTGCCTGCTGAATCAGAAACCAAGAAGTGGCCAATTGTACCAACCCATAACAAAAACAATTGCACATTTTACCTTGGTGATATTGTTAGCTGTATCTGTGCCTTTTTACAGGAACAGATTGATATATATATATATATTTTTTTAGCATATTTTTAGATAGTGATGTCAGTCATGACAGTGTTGTCTACAGCCTTTCTTTAAACCTGTTTATTTACTTGAGGGGGTTTTTTTGCTCCTAAGACACCCTAGGCGTGCACATGGTAAAAAATGACATTTCTTTGGCTATGAAGAAGGAAACACTTCAGATCTAACCCAAATACTTTAAATTACTGATACAGTTATTTCAGGGGTTTTTTTGTCTGTGTTGTTTTAGAAAGAATAACTGGCTTTGCAATATGTGCTGTAAATTACAGCAAAAAAAAAAAAAAAAGTAAGAGTCCCAGGCCAGAAAAACGATAACCAACTGTTCCCTGTCTCCTCTTACAGGTATCTCCTAAACAACCAAATAAACAGAAAACAGAATATGTTCTTTAGGGAATTCTACCTTCACTGACATCAATGGATTTTTTTCCCCTTTGAGTCCCACTTATGCATAAAACAACATTTTTTTTTTTCAGTCAGTCTGGTTTAATGTTATTAAAGATAGTGGTGGAGTCACTGAAAATGGTGAAGGACAAAACTCAGAGACTTTAGGCAACACCAGGCAAAGTTGCTCCTGATCCAGGGCTGCATCTACCTGGTTGAAGGCAAAGTGACCCAGGTTAAAAACATCTCCTAACAATGGAACCACTGCAAATATACTGATGATTTCTGAGAATCCAATTTCCTCTCAAGGTGATGGACAGTGAGGAATTTGGTTCAACAGATAAAGATCCAGGATGAGATGTGTTGGCTTATCAAACATTCCCCACTGTGAGTAATTATACACTTTGCACCTTGAGGAAAGACAGAATTACACAGCTCTGTTTTGCTTCTGTAAATCAAATGAAAATTTAGAATCAAAACAGAAGTGTTTGTAAAATGAAACAGGAGACAGGACAGGACTTATTTCCATGACGACTGAGGAAAAAACGTCCAGTCAGTAGCGCTCTGGGGACTCTTGTTTCAGAAACACACTGACTCTAGAGACCTATTTCTACAAATCAGACAAATTCAGACATTCCTTAACAAGTTACTTGGCTTAGGCCTGGCTGGTTCTACTGATTTATTAGCACTGCAAGCCAAATTTCAAATGGACCTGTTCTTTCCACAGCTTTCTGTGCTGTTTTCTGTGCCAGCAGCATCGCCCGCCTGGCTGTGGCTGCAGTTTGTCCCTTTTGCCCCTGCTTAGGATCCATCCTAGGAAACAACCTTAGGCATCACCCACACGTTGTAGCCTAAGGGATGATGCTGCTGAAAGGTGCTTGTGAACACCCTCAGTGAAAATGAAATGCCAAAAAAAAAATGGCCTTAAAGGATCTCCCAGACCCCTGAGTAGTTCCGTGTGTGCTTAAAGGAGCACACGTGCTTCATGAAAATCTGCTGCCACCCTCCGCCACAGCGAAAGCTGAGTGTGGCTGTCGTTCTAGGCAGGGTTAGTGCTTCCCTGCTTCCCTTATGAAGATCCTTTCTGCTCATGCTGGCTCTTTGTTACTTTACAAACTAGCACTTGTAGTTTGAAAAACAAATTTTTTTGAAATGCCCCCGAGAAGAAAGGGATGAGCTGAGTGATCCTGATCACAATGCTGAAACTGTCGAGGAAGGGAATTCCTTCTGGATCTGTCCTGGCCAGCTGGACTAACGGGACTTAAGTCTGGCAGACACTTGAGCACCATCAGTAAAAACCACCTTCAGTAAAACATGCTCTGATGTCAGCTTGGGATAGCCAAGGATTCAGGAATTGATCCTTGTGCTCACCTTGAGCTTGTTCATTATAAATCCACTGGTTCATCTTTATGCCTCTCTGTAAGCCTGGGGTATGATGGATTTATTCAACCGAAAACCCAGTAAGATGGCTTTTCCTTCTCCAATCCCCCCTCTGCGCTGGGATATTTTAAAGCACAGCAGCAGCAGTAACAAACACTTCTGTGCATGCTCAGAGATAATTATTTGCACTGTTTCCATCCCCTTTTCCAAGGTTTTCCATCTGATGCCCACCTAATATGAAGCCTCTCTCCGCCGGGAGAACGAGCACAACTGATCGCAAGGGAAAAGTTCAGCTTGAGAACATATGTCTGAGCAGACAGAATGGATCCCCTGCCTGACAGCTGCTGCCCTCAGCCTTGCTGCTGCACCCTTATTTTCATTTAAATTCCCTATTTTGCACCTGTAAGAAGCCGTGCAGAGCAGATCTTGAGAGTGAATTTTCCATTCAATGTCCTCGTTTAATATAATCAAATATACCTCTAAGCAAAGGAAAAAGGTAATTAATTGGAAGAGGAAGAGGCAATACTGCTCTAAAGGGCTGTGTGATAAGACTCAAACAACAAACAGCCTTATCTTTTCGTTCATTCCTCCTTGACAGTTTTAACAGGGAGAAAACCTCTTCATATCAAACTATCTCCACTGATTTATTGAAAGATATGCAAAATGATCAAGCTCCAAGTTTTAGACAATTCCCTGGGCAGCCCTGTTAAAGCAAAACTTCCCACAGATTTCGTACTGAAAAAAAAATGGATTTTGAATGTACAGCTGAAGCTTACAAATCACATCAGAACTCATCTCTTCAGAAGGTCCTTGTAAGTCACAAAGGATATTTTATTGAGAAATACAGAAATGTGCCAAGGCACTGAGATTACTTATTTTGTAGGAGGATTTCTGTATCTGAGAGTAATTCGGTGCAGGAAGAGGCTCCAGAAAAATGTACTTCTGCATGTACTTCTTATCTGTGGAAGAAAAATCCTGTTAGATTCTATATCCAAGATGTTCTAAACCCCCCCCAGCAAAGGTTAAATGACTGGGTTTAATGCAAAAGTAGGCAGATGATACTCTTTTACAAATGTTCATGAGGCACACCAAAAATTACAGGATTTGGAATGGATTTTTTGCTTTGTTAAGGGCACTAGCACATGGTGTTCTAAAATAATGACAGAAATAGTTGTAGCCATATTGCTTATCCCAGAAATCCAACACTTCTAGGGAGAATGCCAAATGCCAGGCAGATTCCTCAGTTGTTGCAAAGTCTTAGGAAATTACTGATCATCTTCTGGGGGGGGGAAACACTGATCCAACCAAGGGCTCAGCACTCTTAGGTGACACAACAGCCAGGCAGGTTTTTAAGGCCGAAATCAGCCTAAAGAGCAGGAAGAAAAAGAAAGGAATAAAATCATGCAGGTCTTACACAGCTCATATCCACTTAAACTCAAAAGTATGATTTAAAGGTGAACGAGAGAAGTGTAAATTTTTATGAAAAATCTGTTCAGTGACTGAAAAAAAAAACCAAACCAAAAAAAAATCAGTAAAATTTAGTGAGAGAAAAATTAAACTCTGGTCAAAATCCAGGTGGAGGCTGTATATGGCATTATTATAGGCTCCCATATGTTTCCTAGAGGCATTGAACGTGACAAGGAAATTTAGACTCAGGGAAATGTAATTATTTGTGATTGAAACAAAATAGCAGCCAGTTTATGCACATACTGCTTCTGTTGAATTAATATTATTCTACTGACTTATTTTCAGATGCTATCATATTTTCAGAGGTAGCCATAGGTTTTTTCACATTCTGTTTCACGTTACTTTTTTTAGCCATCAGAACTTAGTGACATAAAAATCGCTGTCTGAGTTGACACAGTTATTCCCTCTTGATGTCTTTAAGTAGGAGCATAATGTGACAGATGAGAGTGCTGAAACTCAGTGTCTCACACAGGCTTAAAAATAAGTTATTCCTGCAAAACTTTGGAAACTATTCCACAGGGGAACAATTTTTATACTCTGAAATTTATTTGCTTTTCTTTCTCCCTTCATTTTTCTATCTAGAAACATGTATGAAAGGAGGGATTTAGTTGTTCAGGAACTCATTTCCTCCTGCTGTGCAGCCATCACAGGAAATCATAACCCTTTCTCTCAGTAGCAGCTGAAGGCTAGGTAGCAGCACAGATCAAATAAACACTGAGAGATTAAACAGGGCTGAGATTTAGGGCTGGGTTTAACTGCAAAAACATGAGGACTCGTGTTTGGGATTGGCAAAGCCCTGTTGATAGGTACTTTTGGCCCAAAACGAGGAAATCAGCGTGAAGCCTGGGCTGTGTGAAGGCAGGTCCAGCACAACCAGGACACAGGTACAGTGGTGACAGCAGGCAGAAGGAATATTTCTGGAGACTCCTGTAGTCCTGACGCAGACAAGTCTTTCCAGCAAGATCTCTTGTCACTCTGGAGCTCTCAGAGAAAGCTATTCCTGGAGAACTTCAGCAGCATCTAAGCCAGACTGGAGTCACAGAATCCTTTCCATTCCAAGAGGCCAGGCTGAACCCCACTGGAAAAGGGGATTCGTATCCAGGATTCACACCACCAACCTTCCCAAGGCTTCACACATGAGGTTTTGGGTTTAACTCATTTCAAACGTTTATTTAATGTTAGATTAACCTGTTTGGGGTATAAATTACATCAAGACCAAAACAATGATACAAGTCAACTCTTTGGGTATCAACAGGTACGGGATGTTCGATTTCAGAAGATTGCATCTTTCCCTTCCTGCTTTTTCATTATTTGGATAATTTGCATTAAAATAATGTCTCTGCATGTGAGTGTTTGCCCCCACCACTTTATTATTCACTCAGAACACTCATTCCTTGCATATGATGTGATCATTATTTGCTGTTGAAACTCTTTTAATGTCACAAAATGGATTAAATCTTCAAGTGAGGAGTGAGCAATTGGAAAACCCTATCACCTAAGCAACAGCAGTCCCATTTCATGCCTGTGTGTCTAATTATACCGAACAAGGCAAAAACCCCTTATCTCAAAAGGAATGATACATTCTCTTTCTTCCCAAACACTTTTTTTTCCCCACATCTTAAATGATGGGCAAAGCTGGTGGGTTCTGTATTTTGTAACCAAGCCAGGCATAGTTATTTGTTAAGCATCCATGCCAGGTTGATATTTAATATAAAATGATCCAAGGAGGAGGGATCTGGGGGGACTTGCAGCGCTGGGGACCTCTCCCAGCACAACTTTCCACTGTGGCAGCTCCTTGGGCTGGATGAGGATGGGTTGTGAGGGCAAACACTGGAGTGGCCAACACTTCCCAGACCAAGAGGGCGAGCACTGGAGCGGCCGAGGCTTCCTGGGCAGCAGGTTCTGCCCTCAACCCCGCTGTGACTCCCCAGTGCCAGCACCCCAGTCCCAGGGATCTCAAAATCCAGAGGAGAGCCCTGCGGAGCCCATTGGGATGCCAGCGTTGTGCTGCCTCCACAGCTGGCCCTGGAGACCCTGAAACACGACAGTGGTCCATAAGGCTCTTCCCACAGGCCCAAAAAGCTGTTCCCAGTGGTTCACAACGCTCTTCCCAGAAGTCCACGAGGCTCTTCCCGGGCAGTGCCGCGGCCTCGCCCCGTCCCTCGGGGCTGGGTCCCGGTGCTCAGCTCCCGCCTCCGGCGCTGCGAGCGCGGGTCGGCCCCGTCCAGAGGAACCCCGCGAACCTGAGGGGCCCCCCCGAGGAGCCCCCGCCCCGGGCCCGGCCCCGGCGCGGCTGTGCCCGGCTCCCGGCCGGCAGGAGCCGCTGCGGGC
>VZTE01004352.1:0-52703 GCA_013397775.1 Eulacestoma nigropectus | reverse complement strand
GGGCCGCGCGGGCGGGCGGCGGCGGCCAATGGGGCGCGGCGGCGCAGGAAGGGGGCGGGGCGTGCCCGCGCTTCCGTCCCCGCTCCCCCCACACGTGCCCGGGCTTTGTGCGCGGGCGGCCCCGCCGCAGCCCGAGCCCTTTCGCTTTCTCTTTCCCTTTCCTTTCCCGTTCCCCGCCGCGCCCCATGGCGGCCTGGTTCACCTCCAGGGCGGAGGAGGACGAGGCGGAGGACGAGGCGAACCTCTGGACGTACGACTCCACCTGGGAGGGGGAAGAGGAGGACGAGGAGGAGGATGGCGGCGGAGGCGAGCCGGAGGGAGCGGCGGCGGAGGAGCCGGAGGATGCGGGGGAGCAGCCGGGGCAGGGCCGGGCGCGGGGCTGCGGGCACAGCCAGGTGCGTGAGGGCGGCCACGGGGACAGAGCGCAGCTTACGGGCGGGACGGCGTGAGGGGACCCCTTCCAGACCTTTCTGCCCGGGCCCCGCAGCCGGAGCCCCTTCCCGGCCCTTCCTTCCTGGTTCTCCCGTGCACGGCCGCTGCTCGGGAGCGGGGCGGCGAGCTCGGTGCCGGGGGAGGCGCCGCGGCCCTCGGGGGGATCCTCAGCGCAGAATTGGTCCTCATCTTGAGGAAACAAATCCCCCTGGAGGAGGGGGGGCAGAGAGATGCTGTCATTTCATGACTCCTCAAGATCCATTATAATGCCATGAGCTGGGTTTTAATATGTTTTTCCCCACCATTCCCTATGATGTGGGTACATTTTCCCATAAATACGGGTTTTGTTTTGTGTGTGGCACCTGCCTGTGCACCACTGCTGATGGCCGCTGGATTTGACATTGTGGCATTGATGTTCTTGCTTTTAAGTTTGTGGTTGATATCCTCAGCTTTGTATGGTGGCCTTCCCTAGGCTCTTTCGTGTCAATAAAAAGCCATTACATAACATCTGCTCAATTTTAAAAATGAGCTGTAACTCTTTATGTCTCGTAGACATGTTTAATTTCTTAGGGAGCGTGTGTAGAGCAGCTTTGAAAATGCTGTGTTTTAAAAACTAGAGGTATGTGTGCAGTTTTGAGCAAGGTGCTGCAAAACGTGAGCACTTTTGTTTGGTGCCTTAAAAGAGTGTTTATTTGAAATAAAAGGAATTTGTTGTTCTTATCTGAGGTTCCTGTTTTTAGCATAATTGTTTTTCAGTTTGACATTGGGTGTCAGTAATTTCTTCTCCAGCATTGCTTTGCTAAATCCAACTTTTTCCTTTTCAGCAGTTCCTATGTCAGGCAAAACTACAGTCCTTTAACTCCTCCCCTTTCTGGGAAAGGGAAACCACTCCTTCACTTCGAGTTTCGTTTCAGCAGCTCATCCTTACTTTTAAAATATAAATAGGCAGATAAAGCTTTTTAATGAATATACTTTTAAAGGAGTTTAATATTAAGCTTTCTTTTTTTCTTAATAAGCATTAAAATATAGAAATAACCACTCTTGAAGGAAAAACAAGTTCTCTGTGCACATAGATCTGGAAAAGGCCAGAGGTATTTTGGGTGGAATAGTTGTAATTCTGAAGGGAAGAGGCAGAGATTTTCTTTGAAGTGTTTTGCACTGTTTGAGGGCACCCTATCAACTTTCTTTTGTACATGACTGGAGTTCACAAGCTTTTATAACTCCAGAATGTTAGCGTTATTCTGTTTGAATGTGTTCGTTCTTCAGGTTCTTTTTTCTTCTTAGAGCAACTCTGGATTGTGACAACTGTAAAAAGCAAGGACCATTTTTTCACTCCAGTGAGTGGACTTCTCCAGCTTTGCCTTACAAAAGAGAATGTTGTTGTCCCTGAGACTTACAGCCCCTGGAATATTGTTCTGCATTTTTAAAGAGGAGCTCTTCCTTCAGCGATGAATGTGTAGTCACCTCTGTCTGACAGTGCCTGAAAAACTGTAAGGGCACTGAGAATGTGCAAAGAAGCAGTAAATCTGCTGGCCATTTATGCCTTTGCAGCCTGTCAAAGGCATGGATCAATATCCCAAACTTGTTCCTACTTGTCCCGGTTTGGAGACAAATTCGGAGGAACGTCCGAATTTGAATCGTTCTCTGATAGAAGGCAGGTCACAGCTGCCCCTCCCCCACCAGGTTCGGGAAAGAAATATTTCCTCGGAGGAAAGTGAAAGGGGAACAGAAACCATTTATTTAACAAACACACAGGAAAAGAACAACAATGCCAAATAATGAAATCTCTCGCTGGGGAGAGGAAACCTGGGAAGATTCCAGAGTCCTTCCTTGGGTGTGGTCTGTCTCTCTCTCCTCTTCGGAGTGGGGTCAGCCCGGACCCACCACCGGGGCCTTGGTGGAAAGCCGTCCCAACGTGGTCTGACGTTGCCGAAACAGTCCAGAAGAGAAGAAGGGAAAAAAAAAAAAACGAAAAAAAACCGGAGTCTCAGAACAGAGTTCAACTCTCCATCTCTCTCTCTGAAGAAACAGAGACGAAAAAAAAACTGCCTGAAGAAACGAGAAGGGCGCTTCCTCTGCCCCGCCTCAGCAGCAGCTATCTCCCTGCAGCTGCCAAGTGCAGGAAAAAAAAGTAGTGGCCTTGAAACACCACAGAACTGTTTTGAAAAAGTTTGTCCAGCTTTTCCTTTCTTCTTTCTCTCCCCTCTCGGGCTCAGCCCAAAGGCACAAAATTCATGCCTGGACGATATGGGATACAACATCATAAAGTCACCCCAAGACACTACTTCTGCTTATTTTACATTAATTCTCATTCTTCTCCCCTCAGCCTGGATGGTTTTCTTTACACCTGAAGCGTCTAATGTCTTTCTTTGGTACTGAGGTTAGAGTTTTTTATTGTTATTTTCACTATTCACTTTCAAACAAACTTCAAATTCTACTTTTGTCTTTGCTTTTCACTTGTGTCTCTGCGAGTGTTCACGGCCTAGTTCCTGCACGTGTGTCTTTCCAGCTCTTGCATTTCAATGCCTTCAGCTTCTGCGAGTGAGCTTTGAAAACTTTGGGGGTTGTGTACATTTTAAAAAGTTCTCTCTGAGGCTGCTGTAACACCTAGAATTCATGATCAGGTGTTTCAATAATAAACCCCACGGTCCTGCCTTCTTGTAAATCTCCATCAACAAAAGGTTTCTGTCACTGTTCTGGATTCTCTCATCTTTCTCATTCCTGTGCTTTGTTCACAGTCCACATCCCTTCTGGTTACAGCAGGTTTCCAGCTGATTTCTCAGCCAGATCCTGTCTGTGTCACCCTTTCCTGGCTGTGTTCTCTGCTTCCCTCACTCTTCCTGCAGCAATGCACATTCTTCCTGGTGTGATGCAGGTTTGGAGGGTGAAACCCACTGATTTTTGCTGTAAAGGCAAAAAGGTGTTTGATTTCTGCAGGGAATTTTCAGCCTTGCTGTTTAATTTGTTTCTCACCTGGAAAGAAAGGCCTTAAGTTGGAAGTTTGTAGAGACCCGGAAACAACACCTGCTCGGAGGAGCAAAGCTGCATTTTGCTCTCTTGGCTTCCCCATCTTGTTCTGTTGATTGCTGTGCTCCAGATTGCCTTTTCCCTGGATCTAGCTTCTTCCTGGACCAGCCTTCCAGCCCCTTACACCATGGCATTGCATCTGTCTCTGTATCTGCACTGACTCTTCAGCAAACCTGTTCTTTTCCTAAGTGGGACCCAGTCTACTGTTCTCCCACCTGACTGTGTTCAAGGATGTTACTTTAGAGCCTTGAATGTATAGAATTTCTGGGAATCAATTATTTTGTAAGGGGGAACAAAATTGTCTTTAATGTCACATCACTGTCATCAGGACAACTGAATGGGTGACTTCATTACAGCAAGGTGTTACAAATGTAGACCACTTACTGCTTTAATAATTAATGAACCAGTGTTGGTTAGAAAGTGGTTTTATTTTTCTCTGTGCATGTGATGTTAAGAAACATCAAATGATGTTACAAAATAACTTGGGGGAGTTTTTGCTGCTTCTTTCTTCTAAATTTATTTTAATGCTTATTTTGCAAGACTCTGCACATCTTACCCCCATTTCCCAGGTTCCCTGTTCTCTCTGTTAGCTGGCATTGAACATTGTGGGTGTGCTGTGCTTTGGGTGCCCTTTATTCATGAGCACTCTTGTTCCTTTTGGTGGTTCTCAATTGATAGAACACTGTAAAATGCTGTCATGGTTTGGGATAAGATGGTTCAGCACTCAGCAAGATTAAACCTGTCTGTGTTGCTTGTGAAGTGTAACAAAATCCCCTATTGAGGTAATCAAATGTATAAATAAATATGTATATAATTCAGTTAAAATGCACTTTAAACCAAGTCATATTTACAACTTCTATTTCCATGAAGCTCAGAGGAGGAAATGAAGCTGTTCTTTGTGAATTCTGTCTAAATGTGACACTTGGAATGAATCTAGCACATCTGTGATGAGAACCTGGTGCCTGTTCATGT
This sequence comes from Eulacestoma nigropectus, assembly GCA_013397775.1. Classification (NCBI taxonomy): domain Eukaryota; kingdom Metazoa; phylum Chordata; class Aves; order Passeriformes; genus Eulacestoma; species Eulacestoma nigropectus. Next base: position 48,272 of record VZTE01004352.1, on the reverse strand, counting down.
TGGCACCACAGGTTTTTCTCTGTAGCAATTTGAATTATGCATAAAATACATAGCAAATTCAGCTGTAACCTAGGTAAATCTGTCACTTGGCAACTAAGAGGGATTGTGTGAGTCACTGCTGTGGGTATTCTCATTTTGTATCTATTTTTTATTTTCTCAGTGAAGTTTGGTTTCAAAATGTTCCAACTAAATGCTTTTTATTTGCAGAATCAAAGTTCAAATTCCTCACTGCTGTCTTGGAGGGGTTTTCAGGTAGGCTTGACATAAAGTTTGGTTACATGGAAAGATGGGTGATAATGAAGAGTATGATTGGAAGAGAAGTCAAATAAAATAAATATCTTGTGTGGCCGTGTGGCTCTGTTGCTGTCCACTGTCTAAATCAGCAAGGCTGAGCTTGAGGATAAAGCAAAGATGAAGAAAACTTTTAAGGTCTGCAGGGAATGAGAATCTTGAATTTGAGGGATATTTCTGCATCCTAATTCTACAATTTTAAGGTCTAGCCTCTGTCTTCATTAGGGTTTCTAGCACCTCAGAGACATGTCTTGTTTTAAAACTTTTGAGTTAAAGAAAAACAATGACATTTTAATTTTTGGGATCACCAGCTTGTTCTGATCATTTCAATTGGCAAACCCAACCCTTTTATCTGAGATAAAAGATATACATAAAACATAAAAACCTTGATTAACAGGATGAGAAGGAAAACGAAGTATTTTGGTTAGAGGAGATGGTGTTAACTTCTCTTGGTTTAAATTTGTCTTGAGGAATGCAGAGAAATGACTACAGCACTGATCTGGCTGGTTTTGGGGGTGCTGGGAGTGCAGGGCAAATGCAGGGGGAACCTGTGGGAGGTGCTGAATTCAGTCAGGGCATTATTTTAGTTTATTTTATTTTGCAGAAGGTGATTTTATTCTGAGTCTCTGCTCTGTCTCTTCTCTCCAGTGCAGCGGGAGGCGCAACTGGACTGCGGCGAGAGACCTGCAGAGATACAGAAACCATTACCCAGTACGTGCTCCTGGGGCTCCTCCTCATCACTTCTACCTTCAGGAACACTTCCCAGATTTGGGAGCACCCTTTTGCCGTTGCATTTACAGGCTCAGCACCTTCAAAGGGTTCATTTGTGAGGGGGAAGGGCTGATGTGCGTGTGGGTGCATCAGAAACAAGCTGCTACTTCCCAAAGCACATGTCGAGGATTTAGCATGAAATGTGTAGGGAATGTGAGGGAAAGCAAGGAGAAGTGTTGGAGTGATTACTGCTTTTTAAAAGGTTGCTGCTTGTTTATTTCTTGTTCTCATCTCCAGGATTTGAAAGAACCAGAAAGTGAGGAGGAAGAAGAAATGTGGAACTTAAGCTTTTATAAAAATGAGATTGCTTTTGTGCCTCACGGTGAGTACCTTGTGTGGTGGCTGTTAGATTCCATCTGCTGCAACTGGTTGAATTGATGAGAGAGTAGTTTCATCTATGTAAGACAATTAAAAAAAACCAACCAACTGAAACCACCACCGAAACCAAACAAAAACCCACCAAGAATGACCATTTTAAAATGTTCCTGCTGTATTTTCTTTAATACTCTGTCGGGTGGTAGAAAACTAAGAGTTTTTTTCTGGCTGGTTGTCCTGTCAGAGAAGCTAATGCCTGTGTGTAAATATCTGGGTCTGGCTAGTGAGCCATGTGGAGTGACTGGCTAACTTTCATTTTAATTTGGTGTCATTTCTTGCCTGACCTTTTCCTTTTCCTTGCAGGTGTGTTTATTGAAACTCTGCTTTCATCTTGGTGGGACAAGTATGAAATGCTGGAAGAAAACCATTCTTACATACAGTGGTAAATTGTCTGCATGAGCACAGTGCCTCTCTCTAATTGTGCCTCTTTGAAGTGTCAGGTGGATCTGTGTTCCTGATTTCAGCTTCACACAAGGCCCAGAATGACTTTAGTTAATGGAGTTGTATTCCTCAGGAAGCAGTGCACTGGAGCTCCTGAAAACACAGGTTCCCAGTGCAGCTGTGGCAACAGATCTCAGTCATTCGTGGTCTTGGAGCACAAAGTTAGGGCAAGGAGAAAGATCCACATAAGCAGAGTTTTTTGTTAGTGGTGTAGACAATGCTTTTATGGGAGGGATTTACTAGAATACTTCTGTGTCCATAAGGATGGGAGTTCTCCAGGAGATGCCTGTGATATCGCAAGTTTTGGAATCTTTTTTTTTAGTTTTAGCAAGTTGGGTACCCTGGGTTGGATGTCATCTTTGCTCATCTGGCCTGAAAATTTCTTTCCCTTCAGGCTGTTCCCTTTACGTGAGCATGGGATGAACTGGCGTGCCAGGCCACTCACCTGTCAAGAAATCCAGGTATTTATTTAAAGTTTTGCTGTCTTTTTTTTTTTTTTTGAGATCTGAAGGATGTTAGGATTTCCTCTAAATACCTTATGTTTGAAGTCTGGTGGTTTTTTCCATTGTTTCCTTGGGTTTTTAGTGTGCACAGAGTTCATGATGAAACATTGGCATGTCTTCTGTCAGCAAATAAAATGCTTAGTGATAAAATCAACCCTTGTTTATAATTCAGGTGCCACTTAAACTGGTGCAGGTCATTAAGGAGTTGCACCTTTTACTAATTGCTGTGTCTTGTTTTCAGGCCTTTAGGAAGTCCAGGGAAGTTATGGACAGGTTTATCCGTGCTTACAAGCTCATGCTGGGCTTTTATGGAATCCATCTGGTCAACGAAGAAACTGGAGAACTTAAGAGAGCAGAGAATTGGCGTGAGCGATTTGAAAACTTGAACAGGTGAGTGTGTTGATGCTGTTGATCATTTACTGCAGCCAGGCACTTCTTTGGATGGGGGGGAGGAACATCAAAATCAAAGAAACCCTCAGCTGTTGAGGAATGGCGACTTTTGTTGATAAGTGTTATCTAGTGAAAGTATTTTTAACTTTCATTCTGTTAAGCTACAAAATAGAAGTCTTTCCATATGGTTCCCTGATAGCTCATGAAGCACCCTTAATGTGTATAAAATGCTTTGAGTCCTTGTTTGAAAAGTGCTCTGCAAATGGGATGTTTTTATATTATCGCAGGTTTTGTGGAGTAAGTAACCACCCTTCCTGGTGATAGTAACCTCTTGAAAGGAGTGGGCATAATCACAAAAGAAAAAACAACTTGAAGTCTGTCATTAAAACAAAAAAAGGAAAAACCAGCTATGTCTGGCTTAAGTCCTGAGGTTTTGGCAGCATTCTTTGATGTCTGTGGTCTCAACGCTATGGGCTGACCTTGTAGGGTCTCTCTCAGGGACAGGACTTGTGTATCTGCCCCAGTATGGTGGCTCTTGTCTACTGGTGGGTGATTCAGAAAGCCAAAACCTTTCCAAGCAGTTGGGATGATGAATCCTATCAGCCCAAGGAGGGCTAGGAAGGAGCTGCTGAAGGCAAACGGCAGCAGCGGGTGCGTTAAAAGTAAGCCCACCTGTGCTCCCATTTGCACTGTCAAATAGTCTTTAATGGCTCATAGTCAGTAAATGATAAAACATTTTGCAGATGCCCCAGAGGTTCAGTGACTTGTGAGACTTTCCCTTGACATCTTTGCTTATCTGTTTTCTTCAGGTTCAGCCACAACAATTTAAGGATTACTCGCATCCTGAAGTGCCTGGGGGAGATGGGATATGAAGACTATCAAGTGCACTTGGTGAAGTTTTTCCTCACAGAAACTCTTGTTGAGGAGACATTACCAAATGTCAAGAGAAGTGCCTTGGATTACTTCCTGTTCACTGTCAGAAGCAAAGAGAAGAGGAGAGAACTCGTCCACTACGCCTGGCAACACTTCAAACCTCAGAGCAGCTTCGTGTGGGGGCCTCGTGACAAACTCCAGAAATACAGACCCCGCTCTGCCAAGCCACAGCTGCACCAAAGGCCTGAGGATAAACAGGACACTCCATGTCAAAAATGTGGTGATTCTGTGGGGAAGGGTCTGAACCAGTCTCCAGAGGTGGAACAGAAAGCTGGAGATGCTGCAGAGTTGCAGCCTGGAATGAGTGATGAGCATGTGAAGGAGAAGGTAAGCAAATGTGTTTTGAAGGGAGGAGATGATGAAGAGGAGAAAGAAGCTTCATGTGTCCAGCTGGAGGAGAAGGATTTAAAAAGTGAAGCTGAAGAAGTGCAGGGTACAGCAGAGAATGATTGCACAAAGGAGAGCAAGAAGAGAAAACTGAGCGCAAATATGGCAGATACTAAAGGGCATGGATCGTTGAAAAACTCTGCTGATATTGAAAACATTTCCCATAATCTGGGAGAGTGTGCAATCGATGCAGAGATCCCCTCCTCAGGCCCAGAATCCCAGGCAGAAGAGGACCAGGAAGCACTGAAGGAAGATGATTCAAGCACCAAAGAGCCGGCGGCGCCGGAGGCCACGGACGCAGCCGTGAAACGCAGGAAAGTTGATAAAAGGACATTGAGAAGCAAACCAGTCAACTTGGCCATAAACCTGAGCATGGGGCCCTCAGCCTCTGGTGCCAAGGCAAATCCATCTGCTGCTAACGGTGAGGCAGGAAAAGAAAATGTCGGTGAGAAAAATGCAGCTGTGGAAGTGCCAGGGGAGAAGGGGGGTGGTGGCGGTGATGCAGATGGTGGGGCTGTGAGACCCCTGGCTGCTTCCAGGCTCCCCAGGACTGGCTGCACTGCTCCAATCAAGGATGCCTGGAAGTCGAGTGGAGATCAAGACTCGGCAGGGGGTGATCAGCACCACTGCAACAGCAAACTCCTGGGGGGTAAAAGTGAACCAGATGGGGTAGGACAGCAGAAAAAGGCAGAAAATACAGGCGAAAAAGGGCGAGCAGAAGACACAGACAAGAAGCAAGCTCCAGAGAGTCACGAGCAGAGCATGACACCCGCTTGTCCTGAAGAAAACAGTGCTGAGGTCCCAGCAGAAAAAGCTGAAGGCTCTGAGAATGCAGCAGAGCCTGATGGAGAGGAGGAAGCAGCAGAGTGACAGCAGCACAGCGAGCGCCTGAGCCAGCAGCTTTGGTGGCTTGGAGAACTGAATAAACTTCTTTTTGGATGATTTCTCACTCTTCCATGGTTTTTTAGTCATCTCTAGTAAACTCACTGAGACCCAGGTCTTGGTTACTGTAAAGAGGAAGACTCTTCATTTACTCATCTTCACGGACAGGCCGTGTCCTGTTCCTGGCTTTTATCTGATGTTCAGGGCTGTCTTGGAGCAACGGGGATTTTTGCACTTTGCTTTGGTTCTGGTTATGTCCCTACTGAAAGAGAAGAGGAGAACTGATCTGTCTCCTTGTTTGAATTGCTTAAGTATTTATTAAAGACATGATATTTAATGCAAGAGAGCATGACCTAATTTGCCAGGCCTTTCTACTGCTGTGTAACTTCTGTTTGTTACTGTGAAAGGCTGGACCTTACCAGGAGTTTTTTCCTGGCAAAAGTGCTGTTTCTCTAAAAGAGATGAGTATATGGAGTTCCCATGATGTCAGAGTGTAGTTGCCTCTCCTCCTGTAAGCAAAGTAGGTTTGGCTTTAGACTGGGATAAAAAGCGTAGCCAACATGTGTCTCTGACCGGTATGAACCTTTGTGTAGAGATTGTGTTCTCTGAGGTGCAAAGTGCTGAGCAATTAGTGCTCTTTATCCCCACAGAGGTTCTTTTGTAGTTCTTGTTAGAGTTGTTAAGACTACAAATTGCCTACTGGTTTCTAAGAGAAAAAGCTCCAAGTTTTGCATACAACTCTTTAGAGCTGCTCTTCCCCAGGTTTTCCCACCACTTTTAGACCCTTTATAGTCTTCCACAGATTTTTGTATCCATGACTGTTTCAAGGGTCCTCGTTTCTCCGTTGCCAAAACAGCACAAATATTTCCCAGTGCATTTTTTTCAGCCTTTGCTGGTAATTTGCAGTGGCCTGGGGGGCTCTTTTCTGCAGGCCCATGGCGTGAGGTTTGATGTGTCAGATCCAACCCATTTCCTACTTAGGGCAGGGTTGCCTTGCCTTTAATGTCAGACAGCCAGGGCACGTTCCAGTGCAGCTTGTCTGGAATCCACTGGGCTTTGTGGGGCAGTTAATTGAAACGTTAATTGGAGAGGCTATGCTTGTCCGGTTCGTTTATTTCCAGCCCTCAAGAATTTACTTTCAGACCTTGCCAGCTCTTTGCCTGCCTCAGTGTTCCTGACCTCCCTGTCAGCTGTTCTGCCACGCTTGCACAATATTCCACTGAGTCTGAAGGAGCATTAAAACAGTTTAGCACCTTCACTCCTAAAAATGTACAACAGAGGATCTGTTTCATGAACCAAAGGAAACTGTTTCCAGTAGCCCGAAGGTCTGGACTTGCTGTTTGCTCAGCTTGTCTGGTTTGGTTTTGAGGTTCTTTGGTGCTGTTTGCTTTGTGTAGGAGATGGACAGAGAGCAGATAGAGCAGCTTGTGCAATGTCAATGTTTTTCCTCTCTGCTACAGCTCTTAAGAAGCTTCATGTTTCAAGGAACTTGAGGGGTGATTTGCCTTCCCAGACTGTAGGTTCTGATCCAGCATGCCACATACATGCGTGGGAGTAAAAGTCTGCAAGCTTAACATGTGATGTTCATGGTCACACTCGTGCTGAAAAAAGGCTTAATGTTTTTAAAATACTTCTTTTCTTCTTAAGAACAGATGGAGTTAAATAGCCAATAAATAACACACTTAACTACAGATATAAATACTTGAAGATGTTGAGTGAGAATTCTTTCCTAACAGATTCCTAAGAATTGTTAATTGTGGCTTTTGTACAGATTTGTAGTAATTTTCTTATTTAATGAAGTTTTCATTGTGAATATGTGCTCACTTGGGGCATAGATCCTCTATCTTGTTATGGTGAGGTTTGGTTTTGTGTTCAATGGGATTTCACTGTGAGCCCCAGCCTGGAGTGAGTGCTCAAACCAAGCCCTTCCCTCTCCTGCCAGCTTTAGTTTTGGCTGTAGGTGTGTGTGGTGAGTTCACAAGGTGTTTCCCAGCATTCAGAGCTGTATCACAGAGTCTGTTATGTTAATTCCCTTATTAAAGCATGACTTTAATGCATATCAGTTTCCACTTACATTTTTTCATCTTCGAGGGTAGGATGTGACCATGTATTTACCCACCACCACCCACCCCCTGTAGCCATGAGCTGTTGCTTCATTCTCTCCAACAAGGGGGTGCTGTGCTGGGCTCACCATGGGACACACCTGCTGCTGCTTCCATGTGATGCCCAGTCTTCCTCCACCTCCAAAACGTGCCCAGTGAACGTTTTTGGAGAAAAGACCCCCCCCCCATGCTGCTCATGTAATGATGTGCTTGGAAATCGTAGAATCACAGAATGGTTTGGGTTGGAAGGGACCTCGAAGTTTATCTTGTTCCAAGCCCCTGCCAGGGGAAGGAACACCTTCCACAGGACCAGGTTGCTCAAAGCACCATCCAGCCTGGACGCTTCCAGGGATGGGGTCTCTGGATGTTCCAGTATGTTTTGTATTGCCTTGGCAGCTCTCCCGCAGGTGTTGTGGTGCTCTGCAGAGCAAACCAGGACTCTGAGCATCCCCTGGGGCTCCAGGCAGGAGGGCACCTGCCCAGCCTGGCTGTGAGAGCTTCAGTTCAGGGGTTTTTTCCCCTCAGGACACAAGGACAGGGGTGTCTTTGTGGTACCTCTTCCTCTGAGTCACCGTGTCCCCTCAGCTCTGCTGCCTCTGCCTGTGGGTGTGGGGTGAGAGGGTTACTGGGAGTCCTTTTGGTCTGAGGGGTGGGCTAGAAGGTGAACACTCCCAGGGCTCTTCCTGTGCTGTCCTGGGCAGGCTCCACCTGCTGCAGCCCCCCAAGCCCTGGCTTGCTCCGGACAAGGTGTGGCCGAGGAATTTGGGTCTGCTTTGCCTTCCCTCCTGCCATCAGTTGGCCTCGGTGTGGAGGAGGAGGTACAAGCTGTGCAAAGCCTGCTCTTTGGGGTGTCTCATAAAGGATTCCAGATACTATGAAGCCATTAGAAGACTTACAGACACACATTGCCTTTCTGTCCCCAGCTGTTCCACAGGATTTTGTGGGAACTTGGTACATCTGAGTCCTTTACCCCTCTGCCAAAGCTCTAGGAATCCTGGCTGCTGGGGAGCTGGACAGACACACACAGTGTGCTCATACAAACCTCCTGGTGTCAGGATGCCGAGCTGAAATGTGATGTTTCAGTTCCTAAGCTTTGCTTTTCCACTTCTCCTCTCATCTTCCTAACCAGCTGAGCTGTGTCATTTCAGCCCTGAGGAATCTTGCCACTGTTCCTCTCCACTTCCAAGTCCTGCTTTGGATGAAATTGTCTTTATTCAGTAAAGGGAAGGGTGAAGCTCACTGCAGGAGATGCATCTTCATGAATCTATTGCCATTTGGGATCACCAGGCTGGGAACTGCCCTCCTCTTCCTTCCTTGCAGCATTTCAGATATTTCTTTATAGCTTTGAGAATGTTCCTCCTTTTTCCTTCCTCCTTGTATCTGTCTGTGATTGTCTGTTTTCTGATCAGCATTCATCGCTTTCCAAAAGGAATCAGTTGGTGCTCTTCAGATCACCGTAAAAAAAACTCTGAAACAAGATGTGAACAACCTCCAGAGGCACCAAAGCACCTCACTAAGCTGTAAGTGCATTTCTCTGTAGTGATCTTGAACCGTTCCAGGTTTGTTAATGTCCCTCCTGGAGTTAGGTGGCCTCAGGCACTGCATAACTCACCCTGTGTTGCTTTTTACCTGTCCGGCACAGAGCTGGTGATGGGCTTTGGGAAATGTCCTGGGTGAGACCTGAGGAACAGCTTTGTATTTACAGCTGGAGTAACCCAATTTTGCTCCTGTGTCTGGTCTCCCAAGCCAGAGCTTCCATCGGCCCCTGGAGGAGGAGGCTGGGGCTGCCCAGCAGGGCATGAATGAGAGCTGCTCTGCCTGCCTGCTGCTCCCCCTCCTTCTCCCACCTCCTCTCCTCCAAGCTCAGCCCCTCTCGCCTTGCTCCAGCTGGAGCCACAGGTTTATCTGGAGGCGAGGAGACTCTGCTCTGTAAGCTGAGACCCGGGAGGAGGAGGAGGGATCTGTTGGACCCTGGAGGAGAAAGGGTTTGGCCGCCCCGGAGGAAGGGAGAGAGGCAGAGCCTGGGCACCATGGCTGGATTCTCTGTCCTTGGGCTCCTTTCCCTCTGTCAGCTCTTGGCCACAGCATCAGCTCAGGTGAGAAAACCTCATTTGTGTCTCGTGCTCAAGGGAAAACCTGTAAGGGTGAAAGAGTGGTCTGTGTGTGCTGTACCTGTGGGGTGAAATGTGGCAATAGGCAGGTTGTTAGTCTGAAGTTTATTACAAATGTGCACCTGGGTTTATACCTGTGTGGGTAGGTGTAAAAACTGTTGTTTTATGTTCCTGTAAAAGTGTTGTTCGCCCATTCAGACCTGCAATTAAGAGAGAGAAAGCCTTGGAAAGGGGAGATCTGTTGCTGCAAGAGAAACAGTTTTCTTTTACAATGAAGTAACAGATTTCCAGCGAGACTGATCTGATCTGGGTCTTTATCTGAGTCAGAATTTCTTACTCCCTCAATCAATTTTCAGATTTTACACTTACAGCATATTTAGCCCTTGCTCACTTGAGACATGAAGCTGTGGTAAAATTCCCTGTCTGGTGTTAATATTATTGTCTGGGGAAGTGACTCCTCAGTGAGTTTTTCATTGTTAGTGAGGAATTTTTGCAGCCTGGCTTGGGAATTCAGAACTCTGCTGTGAGCAGAGCTGCTTCTACAATGAAACCTTTGTTCCCTGAAGCTACAGCAAGTTGCTCTGTGGAGCCCTCTCCATACAGAAATCATTTATTGGACCTTTCTAAAATCCCAGATTTTTAAGTGGCATTCTGTTCAGAGAAGAGATTTTCCCTTTCTCCTCCTGTCTTCATTGGTGTCTGCCTGGCTTTGCCATCACGCCATCAGATTGGGGCTATAAATTAATTTTTTCTACCAAGCACTTGGCACCTTTTCCATGGGCTTTGCATTTCCTCCTCTGCTGAACCCAAAATGTGCCTGTAGTCAGAACAATTTCCTATACAACCAAACCCCTTTGCTGCCCAGTGACCAGCTTGGATTCCCAGTATAAACCACCAATGGAAGGAGCTGGGGATGTGCTCAGTGTTTTCCAAAGAGCCTTGCACTGCTCTGGAGCAACTCTGAGCCCACCCAGGCTGGCAGGGGGTGCACATTTAGGGTTAAACTGTAGGACTTGGCCATTGCTTTCTGATCTAGCCCACGTGTTTTTTCTGGTGCAAAAATAAGCTCTTGTCTTTCACTTTTCCCCAGTCCCTTCCAAGAATTGGACCACAAGGCCCTCCTGGACCACGAGGACCCCCTGGACCATCTGGCAAGGATGGCATTGATGTGAGTGACACAGGCAGGGGCTGGCTCGGGCGAGGGGTGGAGCAGGGGCAGAGCCAACGGGGCAGAGAAGCTGCTCTTGTTCTCCAGATCCGCAGCCCCTGGACATCCTTCGGGGGTGGACGGACCTGGAAAATCACTGTCCTCGCAAGAGACCTCGTTCTGCAGGCATCAGAACAGCGAGTGGAGGTGCTGAGCAGCTTCAGGTTCTTTGCAGGATCCATCCCCTGTGTCCAGGGAGGGCTCAGGGGTTCATGACCCTGCTTGCAAAGTAGAACATTTCTCTTTTGGCACAAGGTTGAGTGCAGGGGTATGATGTGTATGGGGTCAGCGTACGTTCAGTAGTTCAGAGAGAGATTTATGTGATGCTTCAGAGCACCTACATTTCTAGAGAGGCTATAAGAGACTTAAATATGCAGCACTGGACACTGCTTTTATCTTAGTAGTTTTATTTCAATATTGTCATCATGGTTGTCCCTCACTTTGGCACACGATGTGTCAGGATCTGGCTCGTGTGTTGCTAGACGTGAGTTTGTAGTGGCCCAAAATGAAATGGAGAGCCTTTGTTTCAGCAGGCAGCTCCTTACACCTCCTGCAGAGGGAGAAGACTAACCCAGGGAGAAGATAACCCAGGACTTAATGGAGGAGAAAATCTTGTTCTGTTACTTTTAATTGATGTTTCCATAGAAATTAAAAACATTGCTTCCATGCATCTGTTGGATAAGGAGTGAATTGTGTCCTGTAGTTGGCAGTGGATAAACGAGCATCATATGGACCTTCAGCAAGACCACATCAAATGTGAAAGTCTGGGTTCCTGCTTCAATTTCCAGTTTGAGCAGCTCTTGTCTCTCTGAGCTGCTTATGGAATAGTCCAGGGGTTTTTAAACCTCGTCTGAAGTACATTTATTGCAATTGGACCCTTGAGCAACCTTGAAAAAATCTATTCATTCCATGCAGGTCATTTTCTTTTGGATAAGGAGGTAAAAAAAAAAAAAAAAATGTATGAGTTCCCTGGAACATGGTGAACAAGGAGTGTTTGTGCCTGCAGTGGGGAGCTTTCCCTGCGGCTCCCCGAGCCAGGCTGGTCTGAAGAGAGAACCTCATTGATTTCCAGCTGCTCCCTCCGCGTGTCCTTTTGGCTAATGGACACCGTTTTCCTGGGAATCTCACTCTGGTTTTGCAGTGTGAGATGTTCAGAGCTGGCACCTCGGCAGCTGCCACTGTTTTTCGTGGTGTCACAAAAGGCTTCAGGGGACACCCCAGAGGAGGGCAAAGGACACGTGTTCCCGTTTGCAGCAGTGGAGTCCCCTCAGCAGGACATTGCTGTGGCCAGCAGGCTTTGGGAAAGGCTGGCTGTGATTCTCTGTGGAAGCAAAAAGAAGAGTTTGGGAAGGATGAAGCCCTTAAGACTTCAAGTTTCAGCTTCTGCAGAGAGGAAACGGGAAAGAAACCCTGTAGTTGTTCAGTTCCTGCTTTCTACAGGATATTTAATTCTGGAACAGCACCAGCATCGCTTCTGATTGCCCTTGGAAACAGGAGCCCGGGGAGGTGTCAGTCATGTGGACCTACACCCTTTTATCCACAACTAAAAGCTTTGGAAGGCTCCCTGTGGGACAGGATCAAATAACAACATCTAATTGATGTGAAGAAGTTAGTCCTAATAAATCAAATGGCTGAGTAAAGTGTTTAAGGTGCAAAGTCCTGCAGTCCCAGCTGTGGTCTGGAGTTTTGGCTACGCAGGAATAGTCTCTTATTTGAAGAGACTTGAGCTCCATCCCTGCTATGGATAGAGGATGTCAGGTGCCCTGGTCAGGTGAGATGGTCTGGCTGTCCAGGGACAGGCTCCAGGATGGTTCCTGCTCCTCAACAGGACTTTGAGTCCTTTCAGGAGTTGCACAGGAGGAGGTGCAGGGCTGTGGCTGGTGTTGAGCAGTGTCACGCAGCCTCCCTGCTTAAGAGCTGCCCTTTTTTTGTCAGTACACTCCAAAAAAGGATGGTATATAAAATTCAGCACTACTCTGCATTTTCCTAGTGCTGCATGGGGGGGATCATGTGGATCCTGAGTGGCAGTGTCAGTTCTGCCACTGCAGAGTGAAAACATGATTTTATTTTTCTTTTGGTGCTGAGACATTTTTTTAAATTGCAATTGAAAATTTTCTGCGCTGTATTCCTGAACTCTGTAAACCACTCCAGCCAGGTCATCTTCACAGGTGACTTTGGATGAAAGTGGTGTGGAAGTGTTGCTGGATGTCTTTGAGCTGGGTGAGTGCTGCCGAGGTGTTCAGCAGTCTCTTACCATCAGCTGTGAGCAGTGAGAGGAGCAGAACATGCAGCTGAATTATTCAGGATATCTCCTTGGATGAACCCCATCAGCACAATTTCTCAAAGGCCCTGCTTTCATCCCTGCCTTTCAGGGGGAGATGCAACATTAAGTCCCTCTGAAATATTTTATAATTAAAGCCTTTAACAAGCCTCTCGTTTCACACTCAGTAACAAGCAAAAACTCTCTCTCCGAAGACTAGAAACAGCATGTTTTGATGGAAAGAATTAGTGACAAGTTCCTGTGAATTATTTCTGGGGATGTAATTCCCTAAATTGCTAATAAGCAATTGTCACTTTTCAAAAATCATGCTTTTTTTTTCCCCCTGCTTTCTCTCCTGGCTTGACTTGCTGAGAAAGAGTAAACTTCCTTTCCTCTCACACAGCACCAGGAGAGCATTTCCTTTTGCTGACAGCCCTTGCCTCTAATTCCCAGTGATCTGGCATTAAGAGTACGAACACTGATTAGGCTTTTGATTCAGCTCTCTGAAGTTCTGGTGCTCCTGCAGAGTCCTGCAGGGGTCCACGATGGCAGGATCAAGGTTTAAGATGGTCCCCAGCAGCCTTTGCTGGTGCTGTGACCTCGCTGTGCAGATTCCCACCGCACAGGCAAGGAAAAATGCGAGGGGCTGGCAATCCCAGGTGCTGGAGGAGGGAGCAAACCACCCCTCCTGCCATTTCCAGATGCCTTTTCATTTCAAAAGAACTGCTCCTTTCATTTCCTTGGCAGGGAACCTTCCCCAACCATGGTAGTGATAACTATTTATGGAAAAGCTGTGGGCAAAGGATACTGAAGAAGGAGTTGCTTCAGCAAGTCAGAGCATAAAGATGCCTCTGTTCAGGGACCCTCTGGTCGGTCAGCGGTGCAGGACAGAAATCCTGAGCAGCTCTGGGCAGCCAGGCTGGAGAGATCTGCCCACAGCCTTCCCAGTAAATATAGAAACGTGCTATAAATCCCACAGCTCTGCATACGCCTCCTGGCTCCTAATTACCAGGCCCAGGGTGGGATGGTGTTATTTCCAGCCTTGCTCTGTTAATCACCACCCTTCTTCCACAGAGATTTCCTTCTTCCAGGGTACCAACCTGCCCCTTCCCCTTTGCTCGCCCACAATGCCTCTCACAATATTCAGTGCACTTATCCTAAAGGCAGGAGGGCAGGGCACCCTCTGGGCTGGGACACAAAGTGTTTTTCTGTGGGATGAGTTGGAAACCAAGCTCCAGTTGAGCTCCTGCTGTTCACAAATGTTTGTTTCTTTCAGGGCCTAACAATAAAATACACATTGTTATCTGGAGTCCACACACACACTTAGGCATGGCATTACAACTGGCTGAGCTGCAAGAAGTGATTAGACTTATAAAATATTGTCTCACAAACACCTTTAATGCTGTTCTTAAAAGTTTCTTTTTACTAGAATAGAAAAAAAAAAGAGTGCTTTTGAAATATTTTATGAAAATTGTGTTTAATCCAGACTGTGCAATTGGATTAGGTGGAAATCAGTTGGGGGCTGTGCTTGTTTGCTTTTCCTGTCCAAGTTTAGTCATATGAAGAAAATCATTGCAGACAGTTTGTTCATTCTTCACTTTGTGGTAATCTCCAGCTCCTGGCAGTACCACAGCTTCATACTGTGCCCTGGAAAGCTGGAGTTTCAGCCTCTGTTTCACCAGAGAGATGTTTGGAAGCCGTGACAGCCATCCAGCTTCCTCTCTGCCTCATTTGCAGACAATCCCAAGTGCAAATAAATCCTAACTATATCTGGAAGAAGTTGGAGGTGGTGGGGGCACTGTTCAGGAGCACTGCTTCTCTCTGGGAGGCTGAGGATGTGGATTTCTCCAAATTTGCTACTGCAGATGTTGGAAAAGGCTATCGAGGCTCATCCTGCTTAGGGGGTAGCAGGGTTTAGAGCATCAGCTCCATGAGACTGAGCGTGGTAAATCTTGGAGTGGGCACGAGGAGAGGTTTGAGTGCAGCTGGGAACACCATTGTTGGAAAAAGTCACCAAAGAGAGGTTCAGCACTAACGCTGCCTTTTCTCTTTCCTCTAGGGAGAGCCAGGCCCTCCTGGTTTGCCAGGCCCCCCAGTAAGTATTTCGTGCTTCGTGTTGACTTGTCCATTCCTCTGAGAGAACACAGGGTACGAGCTGGCTCTTACAGCCTCACTTTCCTCTTCATCTGCCACACAACTCCCAGGAGTGGAGATGCTCAGTGCTGCCCCAGGGGACAAACACATCCTCCTGCTTCACTGCTATCAGTGAAATAAAGTGAAAGTTAAATTAATGAATGAAATACGTGAGATAAAGCTTGTGCATCACCTGTGTCATGGAATTATTGGCACCAAGCCACATCATGTGGTTATTTCTGGCACTGCTCTGAGTCTGCTTCAGCCCCTCAGTCTGCCAAGGGATGCTCAAAATTGTACCAGGTGGCAGAGCCCTTTGCTTTGGCCACTTACTGCATCCCTTCCTGCCCCCTACTAAGAACAGCTTGTGAGCGTGTGGGAATGAGCCAAAGCACTGAAATTTAGGATTTGGATATGGATTCATAGAAAGATTCTCCTCTCTTCATGAGATTCTCCCATCATGCGTGGTGTAAAACCAACACACCAACAAATGAGCTTCCATCCTTGCATCCTTGCCACATTTCTCTTGTTATTTTGTTATAATAATTGACTGTTTACCTCATGTAGGGGCCAAAAGGTGCACCAGGGAAGCCTGGAGCTGCAGGTGAAGCTGGGTTGCCTGGCCTTCCTGGAGTGGATGTGAGTATTTTGTCATCTTCTCTTAGGTGTTTTAAATCTTTCACATAAGCAGGAATGTTTTCCTGATGTGTCTCATCAACTTTCTCTCTGCCTACTGGGGAAGGAATGTGAATCCTGGACTTACATCCATGTCTTACATATCAGGAGAAATTGAAGGAGAAGCATCTCTAGGCTGAATTAAGAAATACGAGAACAATTTGAGATGTTGAGCACTCTCTTGACCTTCTGGGTTTTTTTACAGGGTTTAACAGGAGCTGATGGCCCACCTGGCCCAAACGGGCCTCCAGGAGACCGTGTGAGTACCCCATTAGATCCTAAGACCCCTTAAATGGTCACTGTCACTGATTGTAGTGATGATTTTCACGTTCTGCTGTAAATTGGTGATATTCAAATGTTGGTTTTCATGTAAACTCTTGCAAAATACTTAGATCCTTGAAATGAAGCCCCAGGTGGCTTTTCATTCAGCAGAGCATGAAATCCACCTTTCTTTCACACAGCTTTGAACCTGCTTGGGTTGCCTCAGCGGTGGCTGTACTGGGGATATTTCAAGTATCCAAAGAGTTTCCTGAAGCAGTCAACAGGCTGAATTATGAAGTTTATCAAAGTGAAGTTATTTTGGCCTTTATTTGCAGTCTGAGTGGGCAGATCTCTGTTGTTTGTAATTAATGCTACTGTGTATTAATTGTTTAAACTTTTGCCTTTTATTATTTCTGGAGCTGTCCATATGGTTGCATTATTAGTTGCCATAGTGTTCCCCAGCCAGCCTAGCAAGAAATAAGAATTTTTTCTGCTTCCTGCATATTCCAGCTCTGCGGAGGGGCACCACAGGGACAGAGAAACAGCTGCCAGAGATGTTACAGATGTCCTTCAGATCATCCACAGTCATCAGCCACACTTAGGCCTCCCTGTGACATTAAGGAATAACCATTAATGAGCCACTCAGCACAGATTGTGATGCAGCATGGCTATTCTCCTGTCTCCCCGATGGGAATATAAGGCTTGTGTCCACAGCTGGCTTGCTGGCCTTTTGGACTGGGGGCTGCAGAGATGGGCTGGATTTTTGTAACATGTTCAGTATATCCCAATAATCCACTTGTTGCCCCAAGGACTTGCTCAAAGCTAAAAAATCTGTGAGTTATTTAAAGGGATGAGTGGTACAGCCATGTATTTTTGGTCTGTTCTTCTTCCTTTCCCATGTGACAGGCAAAGTTTGTGTGGTCACTGGGAAAGTTGAGTGGCAGGACCCAAACCTGGTCACAGCTCCAAGCCTCTGCCCATCACCACCACCCTAAACCCCACTCCTTGTGCCCTTCTTTCTCCCCAGAGATCCGGGGCTGCAAAATCCTGGCCACTGTCAGACATTCTGTGGCAAGAGTCCAGCACCGTCTGGGAACGGATCCCTGATTTTTAAAACAGGAAAGCTCAGGACCACCCACGGAAGGCTGTGAGCAGTTCTGTGCCCTGTTTTGTGCTGGGTGGCAGTGCCTGCCCATGCCCACGTTAGCACACAGCTCCTGCCTTGCAGGGTAATTGAGCAGATAATTTCTGGGCACCAGAACTTCCTCTCTGGCTGCTGGGTAGGAGCCCCCAGACAGAGCTGCCCTCGCTGCACGCTCGGGTTTGCTGTGCTTTCCCATATCTTGTAACTCGGTCTGGCAGCATGGGGCAAACCTGGGACCCCTCGTCATTTATGGGAGCTTTTCAAGGTCAGTGGTCCATCTGGGAAATTGTTTTAATTGGTCTAATAAAAACCTGGGAAAAGAGAAAACCTCTAAAAGCTTTAGCACTCTAAGTGACTCTAACATTGTTAGTCTTTCTTTTTTTCTCCCTATCTTTTGGAACGTATTTCAGTCTTGCAGGACTCGCTGAAATAAGCTGTCTACTTATTGTTGTGGATTTGAATTCATGCTTAACACTCTGATTTCTTCTAAATAAGCTTAATTTTTGAACTGGAGTGTCTGAGAGCGAAGCTGTTTAGTGTAGGGAAGTGGGCTCATGGAAGCCAGTTTTCAGTAATACTTTATTGCCAAGCATTTCCAAAAGGATTTTTATCCTAAATATGTCCTGCTGCTCTCACCATTGATTAGCTTTTCTCCTGGTTCTGCTTACAGACTGATTAGATCAAGCCTACTTGTTTTTTCAATTTTAAAACCCCTTTATTTTCACCTGGGGTTGAGCTGGGTTCTGACCTCTGTGTTGGATACTGGTGTCATTCACTGGAAAATTCTCAAAGACCATTTTGAAGTTTGTTGCTTTGCACTGAAAGCAATAAGGAGAACATAATTATTCACTTCTATTTATGAATGTCATAATAATCAAGTATTTTCTACGCTCCATAGTTGTCTATTCACAGAGTAAATTACTACAAAGTGAAAAATTATGGTGCTACTGTTTTCTAATCAAAAGAGAAAGAACATTGTTACCAGGAGAGTGAGTTGAGTCAGACAATGTTATTAAAATTGAGATGTAAATTAGAGTCTCTCCTTTGCACTTAATGCAGTAGCATCAGCTCATTCAGGGATTTGGTAATCTCTTACCTTGCCAGGAATGTTCACTGCTGCATTCTGCACCTTACACCCTCGAAGATATCAAAATTAGGGAGTGTAAAGTACCAACACTTGGCATTTTGGGTGCTCTGCCAACCCTTTGGCTTCTTGACCAAAGCAGGAAGGGGCGATGCAGCTGCTTTCAGAATTAGGGTGCCAGTCAGGAGGTGGCAGGAATTCAATGTTTTCCCTGCAGGAGGAGATCCCAGCTTGTCCCTCACAACCATCAGTAGTTTGTAAGGATTTTCAGCCTGCAGATAAAAGTGAGTGGAGGCATAGCAGAGTAGCCTGCAGCAAGATAAATGAATGAGCTGACATTCACAGCATGGCTGATTTTTATTGGATTACAGTCCCCTGCTCACAAGACCACTCCTAACGAGGCCTTATGTCCTCCCTGTCTTTCTCCTTAAGCTTAACAAGGGAAAACATTTCTAATCTCCTTTGGCCTGGCCCACAGAACATGAGGAGAGGGCAGGCATCACCCCTGGGGTCACAGTGAGCAGCTGTGTGTGCTGGGATATTCTCCAGGTCTGCCCATCCACCTTGTTCTAGGTTTAATTCCAGCTCAGGACATCATCCTCGAGATCTTTCTGTGCAGCATTTTGGGGATGTTTGGAACAGAGGTTTGGACTGGGGAGAGGCCATGGAAGCTTTGTCCCTGTGCAAGGAGATGTCCCTGCTTTGTCCCTGCACCCTGGTCCAGTGGAAGGTGTCCCTGCTCATGGCACGGGGGTGGAACAAGGTGGCCTTTAAGGTCCCTTCCAACTCAAATCATTCTGGGATTCTGCTTCAGAATTATCGCCCATAATTAATTTTACAGCCTGCTGGCCAGCTGGCAGCTTTGCAGTACAGCAAAGGGGTTAAGGAGGTCTCTCTGTCTTCTTACCTTTAGCCAAGCAGGAGCTTCACAGCTTCAAGAGTGACTTAATTCTAGTCTAAGCCATGAGATCACCAAGCTCCAGTCAAGCCTAAGAGAAGGAATGAAAATTGGGAAAAGGAGGCTGGGAATTTGCTAAGGAAGCTAGTGAAGGAGCAGAAGCTGCCAGATCTTTGGCTTTGCTTGAAAGGAAAATGGATGAACTAATAAAATTCACTAGAATAAGTCCAAATTTTGTTAATAGTTTCAGAAAACTTAGTCATTAAATCTACAATAGGAATATATTATGAATGAGAATATTTCAAGTAGATAAAATTCAAGTGATGAACATTTAGATATTCATGGAGGATATTTAGATATTCATCTGACTCCAGCTGGGACTTCCAGGGTAATTATCCATAAGTTTTTGTCCTTATATGTGTAAATTCAGCTGAGCATCTCCAGTTGTGTCCTGTTTCTGCAAGACACTGCTGGAGTTTCCAAGGAGAGCAGGCCTTGGTAGCTCCCCATATGGAGCTTTCTCTGTTATCCCTGCTAATTTTTATCCTGTTTTATTCCCATAGGGTTCCTTAGGACCTGCTGGGCCACCTGGACCAGCTGTAAGTACCTCCCAGAACAGCACATGTGATGAAAGTGTGGAACATTATGCCAAAACCATCACCAAGAGAGGATGGGAAGCTTTGTTTCCCCAGCAAAGGGATCAAAGCCTGAATGAGTGCATATATTGTTTGAAATGTTTAAATATGTATGTGTGAGACCTGTTCTGGTAACACAGACCTGGTTTTATTCTCTGAGGTGCTATAAAAGCAAACCAGCTTGGGATACAGACTGACATATCAAATGCTATCACAATTATTAGACATTATCTAATGTCTAAACAGAATTAAAAGGAAAATAAAACGGAGAAATAGCTAAACTGGAATGTTGTCTTCCCCTCCATGTCCCACTCTTGTGTCAGCACACATCACTTTTCTTACAGATGTCTTGTAGGTAACGGTGATGGAAAGGGAATGCAAATTATTAGAGGCAACAAAAGGATTCATCAAGACTCTGCTCTGATTGCAAATTATAATAATTAGAGGCAAGGGAGTGATAAGGAAACTTAGAACAACAACAAAAAAAAAAGAGCAGCATTTCCTGAGGTTTTATTTTCTTCCTGTATGTTCAGTTTCTGAGTGATCTTTTACTGTTTGAAATGTTGTTTCCAGGGCAAAGGACTACCAGGACCTCCAGTAAGTAATAAGAGTATTTTTTTGGGGCAGCTTTTGTTTGGTGGGTTCCTGGGAGCTGCCCTGTGCCTGAGGAATGCAGACTGGCAGTGTATTCCAGGGGGACGTGGAGTGAAAAACAAGATGTGCATTGGGAAGCTGATGGTCTGGTGCAGGATGGAGCTCCCTGGGGGGATTGGGCAAGTGGGGACAGCCAGACTGCTGGCTGCCCCTGGGCTTTGGGGTGTCAGGGTCCCCACAGATGTAAAAGCTCTTCTCTCTGTTCAACAGGGGCCTCCAGGACCCAGTGGGCGCCCAGGTGGACTTGGATTTCGGGGTCCTTCTGTGAGTTTCTCCTGCCATTTAATCCCCATTTACTGAATGTGCCACAACCACAGAAGAATGAGTTTCATTTTTAGTCTCTTACCTCACTCTGAAGTGATATTTTGGTAGCCACCCCTCACGTCCCTTTGCATTTACATTGAAAGGGAATTCTTATTATTTTTCTCTCTTTTTAGGGACCTTTTGGTCTGCCAGGATTCCCAGGGCCTCCTGGACCACCTGGGCCTCCCGTAAGTTGAGACTTGCAAGTAAATGTGAGAAAATTCCCGGGGGGAGTCTGGAATTTTCTTCTTGCTGCACTTTTTATTTGCTGCCATTGCCACGAGCATTCAGCAGGGCATAAACACCGTGCCCTGAGGAGAGCAGAGACTTTTCCCTGGCTGCACTTGGATGTGTTGATGATCTCCTGTTTGTTATTTGTGCTCTGTGTAAGGAAGGACCCAATGACCCCCCACCTTTATGGCACACAGAGCTCGGGGTGGGCTTGTTGTTCTCTCAAGGAAGGTTTTTGTGCTTGCTTGGATCATGATCTGTTCTTGTAGGGCCAGCAAGTGGGGCTTGCAGTCGAGTCCCTGCTTTGGGTTTGCTATGCCCTCTCTGGAGTGTTGAATAGTGGGACTGGGAATACTGGGAATAGTGGGAATCGTGGGTCATTCCCCAGGCCGGGAGGAAGCCTGGCACAGCTGCTCTCCTCTAATTGCTGCCTTCATCACCGAAGGCCCAAGGCTCTTCCCCAGCCCAGCTGTGCCTCTCCAGGGGATGGTTACACCCCTGATGTGTCTGGTTTTGAGGGCTGGTGCAGCTCGTAACGCTCCACGTTCGGGGCAGCACTTTAGGCTGTGGGGCTGGGTATGTGCCTTGTGCTGATCCAGCTGAGCTGGGTCTGTAAAAATCATCCGAGAAATTGTGTTTCCTCCTCGTGTTTGTTTTGTATTTAAAAGCCACCATTCCCTGAATTGCAGGGTCTTCCAGGCAACCTTCCCGATGGCGGTGGGGACCTTCAGGTAGGTTTTTCTTTATGTAGCATGAAAATAGTGCTTTGGTTTAATCCCTGCTGGGACTTCTGGTTGGCACAGCTGGGGGAGTGTCAGACCATTTAACATGCACTGTTTAGACCTGCAGATGTGGGTTTAAACCACCTTACCAGGATGCACAAGAGTGGGGGGTGTTTACTGGACTGAAATGCTTTTTCAAGGAGGCAGAGATGTGTTGCTGTTCGTACCGAGAGCAGCGAGAAACGACACGATCCAAGTTCAGGAAAAAAGTGGTTATTTAATTAAATATAAATCGGTTTGTATAACTTGGTTCGCAAGAGTAGCATGGTACTATTGGTCCCTTGATCAACCACCTCCTAGAATGATTGGTGGAGGCCGTACAACACCCATTTGAAAATATTTTCTTCAGTGTGCCATAACAACACTGCACAACAAACTCCAGGTGCAAAGATAAAGAATTAGTTTACAAAACTGTCTTCACTGTTTTGATCCAGTCTGTGTGTGAAAGCAATGGTCTCACAGAACACTGAGAAAAAGCTGAAGAATTTCTCCGCTTCTAACTTTTTAGCATCCATAGAGATGCACTGGCACAGGGTGCCCAGAGAAGCTGTGGCTGCCCCATCCCTGGAAGTGTCCATGGCCAGGTTGGACGGGGCTTGGAGCAACCTGGGGTAGTGGAAGGGGTCCCTGCCCTTGGCAGGGGGTGCAATGGGATGAGCTTTAAGGTCCCTTCCAACCCAAACCAGTCTTTGATTTTGTCCTTGATTTTTGCTTCCCAAAATGCACATTTTACATACATTCTTCACGTGCAAAACAACTTCAGCATTTTGTAAAAGAGAACAGCTTTTCAGGCTTCCAATCCTGCTTTGCAACAGGAAAGGCTGTGAGTGTAGCACTGTTTATTTCCAGGGATGGTGGCACCAGGTTCCTATGGACATGCTTTGTTTAGGCTTCCTTCCTTAGGAGGAAGCCTTGATCCCCTTCTTTCAGGGGAACGAAAGGAGTGTTAAGTCCACGAACGATGGAAGTGACATTTGCAGATTTCACAGCTGTTGTTGTGACAGCTTCTTTGGTTTTCTAATTGGCGTGTCCCTAAAAAAGCTCCAAGTCAGTTTAGACTGCCTTATGGCACATCACATGGGAGTTCATAGAAACTGAGGCTATTTCTGCACATTTAAGTCACCCTGTGGAATATACTAGAAAATTAAATTTTTGCTACAGAGGTGCTGCCTGAAGTTGTATTAAAAGAAAAAAAAAAAAACAAAAAACAGCAAACAAATTAAGAGCTATTTGTAAAGTTTCAAGAGTGTGGCCTTTTCCTCATTAAATTTCCATGCACGTTCTGATTTGTTCCCAGTCAAGCTGGAGTTCCCACCAGGGGCTCTCCCACCCCTAGACATCTCCAGATATCAGCTTATAGGTATTGGTTTTCTATTGGTGCCCTTCAATTAACTCTGATGCCTGTCCTTGTTTCACTTAAGGAGTTGGCTAAAGGAAATCAATAGGGGACAGTTAATGCAGAGGATTAAATATGGCCCTAATGATTTACAAAGAACCTGATCCAGCTTCACTGGGAAACTTGGGTTCTTCAGCATTTTTGACTGTGGACATTGTCAGCCTTCAGAAAGTCTCACAGTCCATGTTCAAAGTGGAGCAGGCTGTTCATAAATCATTATTTTGTGGGTTACCAGGACCTCTAGGACCCCGTTCCATAGGGAAATGTTGGTCAATCCATGATGCCATGATTCCATTAGATTTAGTGGATTTAGAGCCAAAATCCACATGACTTTTTCACCTAATGAATGAAAGCAGCTTCCCTGGATGTGCTGCTCGCCTGTTAAACCAAAGTGTTTCTGTTCCCTGCAGTGCCCAGCTCTGTGCCCACCAGGCCCCCCAGGCCCCCCAGGAATGCCAGGCTTCAAGGTAAGGAAACATCACCTGCAATACAAGGATCTGTCTCCCAAAACAAACACCGCTTTGAACCCCTGGGATTAAAATTGTATCCACAGTCCATGTCTTCTGTAGGCTCCACACCTCCCAAACCAGCCATGCATTTGCATTGATGTCTACAAATGAGATTTAACCCTTGGCATAGATTAAAACCCCTTGCAAGCCCAGTGGGGCAGAGCTGATGGACAGGAACAAACAAGGGCAGCAGTTCAGGGCTGCCTCAAGAACCAGGTGCTGCCTTTCCAGGCCTGAGAGCTGGAAAAACCTCACCACTTCTTAAACTGCAAAACATAGCTTACATAATTAATATAATGCAATTTAATTGTTTTTATAGCCAGTGTAGCACCAGGTAGGTTTATGATTAGTTGTTGGGCTCTGGTACATAAATTCAAGGTTTCAGCCTTCAGGAGTTTAACATCTCCTCCTCTGTCCCCTCTCTGGTTCACATGAAGTCTATGCAGTTATGGATTCCAGCAGTGAGACAAAGTGAAAAGTGACTCGAGTTCTTTTAGCAGGATTTAGAAGTTGGCAGTGAGTGGGAGAACTCCTGGGGAATGCTCTCAATTCCTCCTGAAGTGACCTTTCTCAGGCCTGCTTGGTCTCTGTGCTGAGTCATAAATATCATTACAAGTACAAAATGTTTAGGGCATAACTGCTCAAAATTCATAGCTCATGAAATGGAAAACCCTGTGAAACTCTCCAATTGTGGTTCAAATGATGCACAAAACCTTTGTTGTGGTGAGGAATAACATCTGCCATGGCTGAAATTAGCCTGGGTCTCTCCCACAATAATAGGAAGAGAGCCAAGACAAATTGAATCAGAGCTTATATAAAAGCTTTCAGTGGGACACGGATTTCTTCGCAAGCTTGATGATGCAGGCATTAAAGATGACTTAAAAAGGGAGGTAAAAGATGCAGAATGGGATTTTCAGAAGTGACTCATCCCCATTTTCAGGGGGGGTGGGAACTGAGTTCTGGTCTCTGATCTGTATTTGAGAACTGCATCCAGACCATGAGCTTAGTCCAGTGCAAGTCACTCTGGAAAACCAAATCTGGGCATTTCCTGAAACTTCAACAATTCTGGCACTGGTACCTGGATAACCTCCTCCATTCACCTGGGTACAGCACACCTACTGATTGTTTTCCCTGCAAGTGATTTGGGATGTGGGGGTTTAGGTTTCACAGCTGTCTCACCAAATTTAATTTTTAAAGCAAGACTCTACCAGAATGTGAATAATCAGAACTCTCATTTCTAGGGACACACTGGTCACAAAGGGGAGCCTGGTGAAGTAGGAAAACAAGGAGAGAAGGTAAACTTCAATTTAAAGGGGATGGGGGAGGATTTTTCTCTTTTAAAACACCTTGAAAAATAAATAAGTGGTTTTTTTCAAGGAGACAGGGTGGAATGAGGCTGTTGGCTGAACAAGGAGCAGTTACTTTGGCTGAAGTGCACTGGGTTCCACTGCTCTCCCTGTAGGACCATGTGCTGAATCTCCAAGAAAATTCATCTTCCCAGGGATCATCACGTTAAGATCAGTTTGAGTTAACAGCTATCCTTTCCCATGCAGGGATGTCAGCTCAGGAAAAGCCCTGCATTAGTCACTTGGATAAATTCCTGACTGATCCGAACGTTCTTGCACGTAGAAGAAATTGTCTGTAACGTAGAAGCAAATTCTGAAGAGAAATCTATAAGGGAGAGAGGGAGCTCAAGGAGAAATAAGATGGGGAGTCCCTGGCTGTGAGTTTGCAGGCTCCTGATGTCCCTCCTCTTGTCTTGATTTTTCTCTCCCAGGGTAACCCTGGCCCTCCCGGCCCTCCAGGAATTCCCGGCGGTGTCGGTCTGCAGGTATCACCTCCTCTTCCCTTCCCACCATTCCCATGCCCCTTTCACTGTGGAGCTCAATGGAGCCATCAGTCACCTTGGTTACACAAACAGTGATTAAGTTTGAGCTGATTTGTTTTCTTAATTAGGGCCCAAGAGGACTAAGAGGCCTCCCTGGTCCAATGGGTCCAGCTGGCGACAGAGTAAGAACAAACTTCTGACTTTTTTTTCCCCTCCACCACCAGTTTGTCTTGTGAGAGGTGCCAGTGACACTTGTCCTTACTGAATTCCACTGGGAAACTTGTAAAGGCATAAAGTGTGGGGTGTTCCCTGCAGCCCCTCCATCAGAACAACCTTCCGAAGTCAGGAGAATCCACACACCCGAGGGACTGGAAGGGTCAGGCCCAGCCAGACTGAATCATTCCAACCAAAGTGCAAGACTGACAGTGTTACAGAACCTTGCAAAAAAAAAAAAATTAAAAAAAAAAGAAACATTTAATGAACATTTTGCTTTCTCTTCTGTCTCTTTACAAGAAAAAGCCAAAGAATGGCTCATGGACAGAGGTTTTCAGGACACAAAAAGGCTCCTCAGTGAGAACAGGGTCAATCTCCAGCTCATTGAGGCTTTAGACTCTTGTCACTGTCCCTTGACCAGCAGCCCAGAGGCTGAATGGTTTTGAATTGGATGAAGTAACGCATTTATTCAGGAATAAGAGTGTTATCAAGACAGCAAGGCCATGAATGATATCAGTGTATCAGAGGAACAAAGGTGGGGAGATCCAGAGTGAAAACCTGTTGTTCAGAGTGGGATGTTTTGCAAGTCTGTCCTGCAAACCAGCAGGAAATACGGGGGTGTCTTTCCAGGGCTTTTGTGTTTTCTCAGGTTGTGGTACAAGGTGGGGATCCTGTTACTTCATCCTCTGCCGAGCCCAGCATTACAACGGTGTCTGTTCTCTGCAGGGTGACATTGGATTCAGAGGCCCACCTGGAATCCCAGGACCTCCAGGGAAAGCTGTATGTATCCCAGTCTCTCTGTGGCCCTGCCTTCCACAGCCACAGCCTGATTTATTCCTCCTTCCTGAGCTGTGCTGACCACCTCCATCAGATTATTCCCTTTGCCCTTTTCCCTCCAGTTAGAGCAGTGTGATTTCACCTGGCCCAGACCTCAGGATGTCTCTCCCTTTGCCATGCCCCACACCAGAATAAGTTCACCACGTTTCCATTGCTCTCTGTGCTTCGCTGCCCTTCCCTGAGCACCAGCAGCCGTGGGCAAGCACTGGAGAAGGGAATATCCATTGCTTCTGGAGGAAGAAGCAGCCCTATTGTGAGCTTACATCCCTTGAGCCTGGTCTGTTCCCAGGTGCCCACAGCTCTCAAAGATTTCTGCTCCAAGCAGAAATAGCTGTGTTCTGAAGACACAACCTCCATCCTTTTGCAGAGCTCCCTTCTGCAGCACCATCCTCTGGGGACCCCTCCCTAGTCTTGCAATTATAGAAGAAATTCATCCAAACTAGAATAAAATGAGGTGCTTTCTCACCAAACCTTTCATTACACCCAGCAGGATCTAGACAGTAAATATTAAAGCTTTTCTCCCACTCTGTTTTTGCTTAAAGAAATTGCTTCATTAAATGAAGGGGAAGACAGTCTCTGCCCTGAGGGATAGTTGGCAAAGTCCCTGCTGCAGAAAGTGTGTCAGGAATTAGAGTGTAACTGAGAAAGTACAGCCGGGCTCTCGGGGGACTGTGTGTGCTCACACCTCGCTGACACCAGCAAACAGCACAAAAACCTCCTCGTTTCACCCCTGTCACTGTCTGTTGGAGATGCTTAATGGCTTTTCCCCCTCTGTCACAGGGAGACCAAGGGAGCAAAGGACCTCAGGGATTCCGGGGGCCCAAAGGCGACACTGTAAGTACAGTCAAACACCCTTCTGCTCCAGCCTGGGATGTGACATTCCAAAGACTCTGTTCCATAGGTTTATTATGGTTTGCTTGAAAGGGATGGAAGTATCATCTCAAAAATGAGATGTTTAACTCTTACTAAAGATGCCTGAGCAATAAGGTGTCCAAGTGCTGCTACAGCCTGGAGCACAGGGATCAGATCTCACATCCCTATCCCTTGAAATGATCAAGAATTTCAAATGATCAAGTGTTGAATCCATCCCTGGGCCGGTTTCCTGCTGTGTCCCAAAACAACCTCCATGCTTATGTGGACAGAGAGGAGCAAGCTGAAATGGAATGAAATGTCCCTACAGAATTTGAATATTGTCTTTGTCGACTGTTCTTTAGGTTTACACAGGTTAACACAGGATTTATTGTTGTTTTCTAGGGTAAACCTGGACCAAAAGGAAACCCAGGGGCTCGTGGGCTCATAGGAGAACCTGTAAGTCAGTTAAGTAGGATGCAGGTCTTGCTGTTGTCTTGCTTGCAGATGAGGAGATGAAACACAACAGGACAAAAGCTGCTTCTTGCCATCTTTGCTGTCAAACTTCTGCTCTGTGGGTCTCTGTGTAATCCCAGCTGGACCAAGCCCCACTTGTGCTGCTGTTAATGAAAAATCTCCCAGTGCAACCGGAGCTGGACTCGTTGCCAAAAGCTTCTTTGATGTGAATGTGTTTTGCAAACCACAGAGGCTCCTCCTGACCTAGACGTGTGCTGTCCATGTTTGCAGGGAATGCCTGGCAAGGACGGGCGGGATGGAGTTCCTGGACTCGATGGTGAGAAGGTTTGTAAAGTCCTAATTAAACACGGCAGGGAAGATTCCTGAGACTGTGCTGGGAGTGCTGCAAAGCTACTGATGCTCGTCAAGAAGCTTGGCTGGAAAGGCTTTTGCTTCTAAAAGTTTCCAAATATTGTCCCTTGTGAAGGAGAGTGAAAATCTCCTATTAGTTAATCCCAAGGGAATTCCCCAAAGAAGGAAGGTGCACATACGATGTAAGCTCAGCTGTGTCCCTGGATTTAGTGGTTCCTGCTGGCTGACTCGAGGCCTTCAGAGATGCCTTTTCAGAGCTGTTGACAGAGTTGATTTTAATTGCCTGGAGACAAAGTGCTGTCAGGTACTGGTTGCCTGGTTTTTGAGAGTGATCCTGCAGGATATTGAGCAGGTGCTGCCAGGGAGGGCTGGGAGCTGCAGGAAGTAGGGAAACACCTGGGAGCTCCTGTGCAGTGGGTGCTCACTCCTCTAGACACAACAGCTCTTGGTCCTTTGCATAAGGGGAGGGAGAAAAGTACAAATGCCTGTTTGGGAATGTGTCCCCCACCTGTGCCAGGCCATTTCCCAGTGCTGGAGGATCCCTCCTAACCTCTCCCTATCCACAGGGTGACGCAGCTCCCATGGGTGCTCCTGGAGAGAAGGGGCCAAACGGACTCCCTGTGAGTATGGAGCAGGACCTGCCATCTCTGGGGGTGCCAGCAGCTCGGTGTGCCTGCAGAGATCCTTCCAGGGCACAGGGGAGGGTCATTCTGGGGCTTGTTTCGCAAGGGGCTCTAGTTAAGCCAAGAGGAAATGCGCTTTTCCCACCATGCAGACAGGGAAGGAGTGTGCCAGACAGAACTGGAGAACACCTGGAGCAGCACCACACAGTAATTCCCTGGCTATTGGCCTCTCTGACTCTTCAAAATCTAAACTTGAGAGGGATTTTCTCTTTCACATCCCACAGATGTGCATCCCTTATGGAGGGAGGTAAGATCTGGGATATAATACCCTGAGCTCTGTCCCTGCCTTACTCCAGTGCTTATTGGCAAAATGTTTCATCTCTCCAGTCTTCCAACCAGTTAAAAGGGATAAAGTATTCCTTTCTTCCTGTATTATGGAATATTTTGAACACCCCTGGAGAGAGGTTTCTGCTGTGCAAAATGTGGCTGCTGCTGGTCTATTTGTATATTCCTGCTCTTTGCTCTCATGCCCAGGATTAGTGTTCATGGAGCTGCAAGGGCAGCAAGAGAGACATTGAAGTCATAATTTTCACAGAGAAAGCTGCAGAAGTCTAAACCCTCCATTGCTTCAAGCAAAGGTCACTCCTTGTGTGTCAAATCAGACCAGAATAACAAATTTAATACCTTCACTTTTTCTGACATTGCTTTAATATAATTTTTTTCAGGGACTGCCTGGAAGAGCAGGTATTAAAGGCTCAAAGGGTGAACCAGTAAGTGAATCTCTCTAATGATGGGGTCTGGTGGGGAAACTGGTCACAGCAAGACTTTTTAGCTTTGGGGGATTAGGAGGACTTACCCCAAAGTGATGGTTTCTGTATTTGTGCTGGGGCTGAGGAGCAGGAATTAGCTAAAATAACTGGGCTGGCACCTGGTTCACTAAAGACACAGCAGATACACAGGAGAGTCATCAGTGGTTTAGTAAACCTCATCCTTTTGCCAAAGTCCCAGGAGGAGGCTTGATCTTTGGGAATCAGAAGGCTGAGCACCTGCAAGCAGGAGCAGGACTATCTCATCTTGCCTTCTGCAGATTTTCCCTCACCTCAGGAGAAAAACTTCCATGGAGCTTCAGATTGACACCTACCTGTGAGATAAAAGAAAACCTCAGGCAGAGCAAAGCAGTCCAGCACAAAGTTGTTCTGAGAGGTGTCTTTTCTCTTCCCTGTCCCTCTCCTTTATGAATTCTTCCCTCGGCACCTGCACCATTATTGCTGCCAATCCTCAGGGAGGAGAGCACGCTGCAGGAAGGTGGTGCAGGAATCTCCTCCTGACATGAAGGTGATGCAGGAATAAACATTCTGGGCTGTCCTGGCATCCCTGTCTCACGTGGGACATGAGGACACTGCCCTGGGGCTGGCAGCCCTCCCTGGTCACTGGTCCCAGGACAGGGTGTGCAGCTCACCTGTTCTCTGGTGCTGAGAGTTTTGCCTTAAAACTGTAAAAGTTTAAAGCTGTTTTTCTTCCCTGATCCAGGTTATAGCTCCCTCCTCCTCTTGTTGCTTCAGCTAGGACAGAGATGACTCCCTGAAGTGATGCCCTAACTGAGTGTTTGCTTTGTGCTCTGCAGGGCAGCCCTGGAGAGATGGGAGAGGCAGGTCCCTCTGGGGAGCCAGGCATCCCTGTAAGTGTCCCACATTCACACTTAGCATGGCTCTGCTGGGTGAGTTTTAAGCCAAACTGGGCAGCTGGAGCTCACGTGCTGCTTCCTTGCATAAATAAAGCTTCCAGTGATGCACCACCTGCAATCCCATGGGATTGAGCATTCCAGGCATTCCACGCTGGTGTGGAGCTCCCCAGGGAGCGCTGAGCTGGCTGGGCAGGGTGCTGGGCACAGGCACTGGGCAAGACCCACCAGCTGTGGGCTGGCAGATGGGCCAGTGGGGCAGGAGTTTGGGACTGAGCAGCCTGGGATCCAGGAATGTGTCCCAGTGGGGTGGGAAGAGTGGATTTGTGGCTCTTAAATATCACAGCTGACTTTGGTGTCCCTGCCAGGGCGACGTTGGCATTCCTGGTGAGAGAGGTCTGCCAGGACCCAGAGGAGCAACTGTAAGTACGGAGCTGGCTGTAAACCAGAGAGGTGCCAAAACAGGGTTTGTGGGGGGGGGGTCACTCTCTGGCTACAGTAAAAGGCCACCTTCTCTCTCCGTGTTGTCTCTGGGGAGCTTTGGCAGCAGAGAAATTCCTCCCCCAAGCTGGGTCAGATCCTGTTCTCACTGACAGCTCCGTGCAAATGCCAGGTGATCCCTCCCATTTCGCTTGGCAGAGCAAACTGCAGCTGTCCAAGAGGTTTGTGGAGCTGCCACAGTCTGGCAGGAGGGACTGGACAGTCAATACACAGGAATAAGAAGGCTCTGCCCATGCTGAAGTGAGGCATTAGTGAAGCAGAGCTCCTGGGAAGCTGTTGCAGTGGACTTTGCCATCAGCACGACACCTGAAATCTGCCCCAGTCCTGCATCCCTTTCCTTGGAGCAGTGGAGAGGGATTCCCTGCAAAACCTGAAGCCATACATACAACAAAACTGGGAATAACTGCATGGCTCCGTGCTGTGTCCCTGCTCCAGAGCAGAGATGATAACAAATAATATAAGGAGGGTAAAACTCTGATTTTGATCCCACTACTAAAAATGTTTGGGTACCTTTTTCATCTTGTCACTCCCCAGCTGGTGCTGCTGTTGGGGTTGGATCTGATCTTCTAGTGGTTTTGTTGGGGTTTTTTGCTTTTTCTTTTCTTTCTTTTTTTCCCTCATCTTAATCTCATTTTGAAATCCAGGAGCCTACAGCAAGTCTAATATGATTTCTGGTACGTGCCACTTGGAAGAAATTGAACTGCATGATTTATTGTTTGTGAGCAGCTGCTGCTTAAACTTCCAAGGAGAGGGAAATCAGCTTTAGAAATAAGCTGTATTAATAATGTTTGCTTTTATGTCTGCAATTTTTCATCAAAGTAGCTGGCCTCACAAAAAGTACCACATTATTGCAGCCAAAAAGCAAAAGCAGTCGAGCTAATTGTGTTGGTGCAGAGTTTTGACAGGGGTGCAGTAGCAGCTGAACCTGTGGTTATGTCTAACCTGGGCTTCTCATTTCTGATTTGTTTTATTAGAATCATAATTTATTAGTTAAGACTGGGCTGTTCCAAGAGAGGTGCAGGATTTTTCCAGTGTTAAGGCTGTTTGGCTCAAAACAATTTGAGTTTTTTTAGCTCTGAGTACCAAGGGTTTCTCAGAGCCTGTCAGGTCTCTCCAGCTTCCACCACCAGCTCAGCAGAGTCATTTTTGGTGCAAGTGAACTCAGCTTTCCTAGAGCTCTGGATTTATAACTCTCCAAGTTCCTTACTGGATTACAAGCAGGAAACAGAAGTGGAAGCAGTAACTATGAAAATACCTGAGCAGTTGTTCAGCTTTTTGAGGACGATGCTGCTTTATTTCAGTGGCCAGTTTGAGGCCTATTTGTGTCCCTGAATGCTCCACCGAGCAGGGATGGCAGTGGAAGGAGCCAAAACTGCAGCCCTGCCTCGTGACAGAAGCTTGCTGAAGGCATCTATTTCAAGAAGACAGCTTACAAAATGAGATTTAAATGCCTAAATTACTTAGGTTTTTTTTTTTTTTATCCAAGATCTTTACTGGATATGTGATTTTTCTCAGGAGAAAGCAATAGAGACTCCTAATGGTAATGCTCACATTCTGTCTGGTGAGCTCCTAAAAGCCTCTGCTCTGACAGCATAAACTGCTGCCTTTTTCTACATTGCTGGAACCAAGGATGTCCAAGCAAATGGATGCAATTGCCATTCGTCATTTCCAAGGGCCTGCAGCACATGTTTTGCAGTAGTTCCTGCAATCAATTAAAAGCATAATGTTGGGACAGCAGATCCCTCTAATGGATGTTGTCTGTGCTCTGCCACGCTGCCAATTTTTGCTGTCCCTGATCTTTTCTACTCATGAGCATGGTATGTTCTTAAGCACTGATTAAACAAATGAGCCTTTCTGTTAATAACAGTGCTATGAACAAAGCTCAGCAAACACCAGACACCACTCTGCAGTGGTTCATCAGCAGTGCCATGGGGCAGTGCTGCAGCACAGAACTGCACATTCCCTCTCTCTGCCAGTTTAGTTACACAAGTGACTTGCCTGGCCCTACATTTTCTCCTTACCAAAGCTGATCTTTCTCTTTCCAGGGACCACTCGGCCTCCAAGGCCCCATAGGAGCCCGCGGTGTCCGAGGTTTCCAGGTCAGTGCTGAGAGGGGCAATTATGGGCATTGTGTTCTGGCAGGTCAGTGTTCTCTGCAGACCTCTGGCCAGACAGCTGGGTGATGGCAATGAGGGAGAGGCAGAAATGTCAGAGTGTGACACCTCCATTACCACAGGATGGTAGAAAGAGCACAAGGCCAGATAAGCTGCCTGCAGGAGCAATTTATATTTAGTGTTTCTTTGCAGAGGAGGGGACTGAGTTTTGAGCCTGTTCTCTGGCACGGGTTGCCCACAGAAGCTGTGGCTTCCCCATCCCTGGAAGTGTCCAAGGCCAGCTTGGATGGGGCCCTGACCACCCTGGTCTGGTGAAAGGTGTCCCAGCCCATGGCAGGGGGTGGAACGAGATGATGTTTAAGTTCCCTTCCAACCCAAACTGTTTCATGATTTTTTGAGTTTGATCTTCATAAAGACACCTCAGTTTCTCCTTGATCTGGACCACTCTCAGCCTGTATTTCTTCAGTGAACTCCTCCTCCCTTTTGCTGCACTGCGGACTCCAGTATTTCTCCCTCCCTTCTCCAAGGGAGTGGGACCTCCACTCTCCACTCCCCACTAACACTGGCTGAGGGGAGCATCACTTGGTGGGATCACAGATGTTGAAGGTTTATTGATTTTAAGAGGTTTATTAATGAAAGACCCAGGCCAAAGGTTGGAGCACCTTGGCATCGGCCGTGGGCCAGGACAGAAGCTGGAATGAGCTGTACCAACCAACACAAGTGGTCCCCAGGCCCTGGGGGGAAAGGGAGAGAGATCATCCAAGACAAATAACCTTTCTGAACATGTTATGGAGGCTGGTGAACTCTCAGGGTGTTGAAGGGTGCGGTTTCCTGGCACTGTAAGCTGTAGCGTGGTTTTTGTTGTTTTCCCAACAGGGGCCCAAAGGTGCCAGTGGTGAGCCTGGCCTTCCTGGCCCGACTGGGATCCGTGGAGAGACAGGTGACAGGGTAAGGACAAGGCACCTCTGACTAATTCCTGTTTGGGATGGGAGTTTAGAGGATAACAGGGGCCCAAAATCTGGTGTAGCTGATGTGTGTTGGGTGTCCCAGGCCCTCCCCTGAGGCTGCCCAGGTCAGACCCTAAGGCAGGGAGCAGGACTCGTGCATCCTGTCCCTTCTGTTCCTGGTTTCTGTTTCACTTCAGAAACTCCCACTATTTTCAGACAGGGTGGATTGTTTAAAAGAGACTTCTAGACCCTATCCTAGCCAGAATAGAGAGAGTTTGGGATTTTTCCCTGCTCCTTACATTGATTCCACCAAAGCCTCACTCCCCAGGAGCACAGGAGAGCTGATTCATTAATGTTAGTTATTCAGATGCTTGAGTAGACTCTCTGGGTTTTTTTAAATTACAGTTTTATTAGTGACTTTTCTTTCTGAACAGCAGCACACCTGGCCATCTCACCTCACAATACATGTGACTTTTTATTTAAATGAGTTCATTCTCATTGAAAAGAAACCATCAGGGCAAAGTGAAAAAAGAAACCATCAGGGGCTTGCAGGAGAACAGGAGCTGTGTGTTCACCAGCTCCCTCCTCCCCAGCTTTAAGATGAAAGTTTTCTAAAAAAAAGCTTTAAGTTGCTTTCTGTGTAAGCAACTGCAGCAGCACCACGGGGGTTCCACAATGGCCCTTCTGTGCTGGCTCCAGGCAGGTTTAAAAGAGCCTCTTGGAGTGACTGTGAGCTGGAAGTGTGAAACAGGAGGGTTATTGTGGAGCTGTGGGGCTCTGACTGCATTCAGGGCTCCGCTGTGGTGAAAAATGTACATTCAGAGGGGAAGAGGCCCCTGCATGAAGCACCCAGGGAGCTGCTCCAGGCAGAGAGAGGGAAAACGTTATGCTTAAAGCAATAAAAAATAATCTAGGTTTTATTCATGGCTCTGAAGTTCAGTGTAGTTACTCTAAGATGTGACTGTTGATTGTTCAGAATGAGAGGAAATGGCCTCAAGCTGCACCAGGGGAGGTTCAGATTAGATACTAGGATTTTTTTTTTTCTTTTTCCACAGAAAGGGTTGTAAAGCATTGGAACAGGCTGCCCATGGAAGTGGTGGAGTCACCATCCCTGGAAGTGTTCAAACAATGTGGGGATGTGACATTTGAGGATGTGGTTTAGTGTTGACCATGGTGCTGGCGCTGGGTTGACCCTAAACCCTCAGATTGTGTTTTTATAGCCTAAACAAACAGCCTGTGCTGCTGGGGGTGGTGGCAGCTGCTGGGGACACACAAAGAACCCTGAGATCTGCCCTGGGCTTGCTTTACTGCTGGTCCTGACACGGATAAGGAGCAGAACTGCACACCCAGGATCGATGCAATTACCCCGTCCCAGCTGCAGCCAACTCATCAAACTCTCCCGAAAGCAATTGAGGCTTTTCTGTGAAAAAAAGAAAAATCCCCTCATGCCTGAGCTAACAGGTACTGACAGGCTTTTTCGCAGTCTTTGGACTGACTGTGGCCAGGACTATAAACCAGCATTTCAGTCAATGTGTGTGCTGGCATGAAAAATATGAGTGGTTTAGTGCATTTGACTGTAAGATATAAAATAGCATTGAAATAAAATACATCAACAGCCTTGCTGGAGTGGGATATGGGGAGGGGAACGATTTGACTGTTGTTGCTGACTGAGGTAGCAGTAGACAAATATTTTTCCTAAGGATTTTTATTATGATCAAATTCCTGAGGATTCTGGATGCCAGCAGCCACCTGGGGCATTGCCTCTCTGGGCTGCCTACTGGAGCACTGAATACTTGGCCAAAAACATGAGTTTTGTTTAACTGGTCAGAAGAAATACGGGTGAAGGCATGGGGCTAGCAGTCCTAAACTCCTCATTCCTGCTGCTAGGAATTACCACTGCAGAGAATTACAGTTTTGAATGAAAAGCCTCTGGGCTAAGCTTGTCTTTAAGGGAATGCTCCTTGCAGGACTTGGTCTTTGGTGACTGAACTGTGTTTTATTGCCATAAACTTCCATGGGGCCTTGAGACTCTGTGAAGTCAGAGGTATAAATTTAGATGAAAATGTTCAGAAAGGAATATATTGCTTTTGCCATTAGCAAACATAAAATGGGTATTATAAACTGTTTTAGCCAGTCTTGCATTTCTGCATTCCATAGTCTGTTTTTTCTGAGTTTTTTTCATTAACAGAAATCCCCTTTTTAACTTAGTGCTTGACTTGAGCAAAATAATGTCCTTGTTGTGTGTTTGTCCTCCTCAAAGATTCTGTTCTGCTCAGCCATCTCTAGATCTAGTTAATAAAAAAAAATCACTTTGCAGATGCCAGATTGATGAGTGTGCTGTAGAAATCCTGCTTGAAGGATAGAATGGCTGAGTTTCACATGTAGTTTTTGCAGTAGAGAAAAAAATCTGGGGTTCTCCTGAACTCCTTGTTGGCTCTGCTCTATGGAGCAGAAAAGTCACAAATAGGGCTGAAAATGTCTCATGTCCTCTCTGTGAATGTCAGGTACATAAAGATGGAAAGATTTTTCAAATTGCTTGGATTATTCCTGGGGTGATAATCAGTTCATCATCTAAATGTATTTTATTCCTATGGCCATGTTGTTCCATGAATCTTTAAATAAGGAGCACCTAATTCTAAATCCTAGGAAAACTGACAGTCTAATAGAGCCTTGAAAAAACATCTTGGCTTTTTGCCCTTGTGGTATGAAAATATTCTTGTCTGTTTTACACCGTGAGTAAATCCAAGCTCCTCCTCACACCACAGGCCGAGAAATTGTCCCACAGCACAAACCAGGGACTGGGGAGAGTGTCACAGAGCTGGCAGGGGTGCTTAAATCCCTTCGTATTTCTAGGAAGTGAGAATGAGATTTCTACCCCCTTACTTGGCAGCTGGGAGACTGATTCCCGACCCCTTGCTGAGCGAGTGTGTGACCACAGCAGGAATTCACAGGAGAGTTAGAGTTTGAGCTCATCTGCCTTCTTTCTCTTACCTATTTTCAGGGTCCTCTTGGTGTTCCTGGTCCCAAGGGGAACCAGGTAAGTGGTAACTTTCGTGCTATTGTCAGCAGAGGCGTTTAAACCAAACCTCAGCCACAGCCTTTGACAGTTCAAATGGCTTTTTCTCCCTCAAATGAAAATATTCTGCAGCAGAAACCAAAATCCTCTTTGGTCCAATATTCCCTGCATTGGCACAGATGTCTGTTCTAATGGAGACTCGTGAAAATGCTGTGATACAAACACCAGGCCCTCGCCGTGTGTTTTGTGGCCACAAGGATCTGTGCAGGAGCTCCTCACATCAAATTCCTCTCCCGAGTTAAGTTTAGAAATGCAGCTTTTCCTCAGCTTCATGTGCCTGATGAAGGATATTTCATCCTAACCTTGAAGCTTGGCACACTAATGAACTCGTTTAATCTTTTACTTTTTGCTGCTCGACTTCCATGGTTGGTTTAATCTCAGCAATGAGCTTTTGGGCCAGTTTTCATCAAATATATGGCTTTTATTAAGGCATGACTATGTTCTTGCAGAAAATGAGGCTTTCCTAGCAAGCCTTGCTGGTTTGGTTTATCAGTATCAGAGTGGTCTCTCTGTTTTGTTGCTAAGGGGAAAGACCAACCTGATCTCTGTCTTGGAATAACTTCCTCCAGAAAGCCATGGAGTCCCAGTAGCGATGTTCATTATGTGCTGTAATTGCTGTGTGATGAGCCAGCTCTGCCTTGGGCAGGCAGCAATTGCAGGGATTTGTGTCACCCCAGCCATGCTCAGGTTGCTCAGGCTGCTGCTGCTGGCTGGAGGGGATCAGCAAAGTGATGCTCCCTGGCCTGGCTGGTACAATGGATGTCACCAGAGC
This sequence comes from Eulacestoma nigropectus, assembly GCA_013397775.1. Classification (NCBI taxonomy): domain Eukaryota; kingdom Metazoa; phylum Chordata; class Aves; order Passeriformes; genus Eulacestoma; species Eulacestoma nigropectus. Next base: position 10,645 of record VZTE01004352.1, on the reverse strand, counting down.
TGCAGCCACTCTTTCATTCCTGTCCCCAAGAGTGGAAAGGGATGTTCCTCACCAAGTGATGGATCACTGCAGTTTGAGGGTGGGATGAAGCTGTTGTGCCTTCCTGCTCAGGAAGCCAAGAGAACAGGGACACTTAACATTTGGCTGTGGCTGCAAACCCACGTTTTCTGTGAGACACAGAGCAGGGGGACCTGAAATTTAGGTTCCCTGCTTGAGGAATGCCACTGCCAGCCTGTGGATGTCTTTCATGGCCAACCCATCAGGGGTGTCATCTGTGTGAATTCAGCCTTTCAGCCAGGTCCCAGTTTGTTGCAAAGGGCACCCAGTTCTTGTGCCAGCTGCCTTGTGCCACCCGTGCCCTCATCAGCAGGGGAGCAGCTTTTGTGGAGTTCAGCATTGAGAAGAGAGAGCTTCCTCTTGCTGGAGCAGCTGTGGCTGCTGAGAGCCCCCATCTCTCAGGTTATCCAGGCCTCAGGGCGATCCTTGCTGTCAGCAGTAGGTGCAGTGTTAACTCTGGTCTCTCTCTCAGGGCATTGCTGGAGCAGATGGCCTTCCAGGTGACAAAGGAGAGCTGGTAGGTGTCCTTAAATTCAGTAGAGTTGACTTCTCAAATAACAGATGGGTCCAGAAAACCATGGATCACTATGGTCAGTCAGAATTAATCACCCAAGATGTCCAACCTGCTGTGAAAAGAAGGCAACCCAAGCCTTGCACATGTCACAGCAGCGTGGGAGATTTGGCTTCAGATGAGCATTTTCTGAATGAATCACTCTTTCTTATTTCCCTTTTCTTTCTGACAGGGTCCCTTTGGTCCCCCTGGCCAAAAAGGAGAGGTAAGTGTCAGACTTTGGGGGCTCACGCCCCAAAGGATTTAGGAGTAAACATGACTATTGCATCTTTACATAATAAACTCTGCTCTGGTGTCATTCCCGAGAAGCAGGCTTTCCTCACAGTCATGCTACAAAGTCTATGAAAAAAATGCAGGTTTGCAGCATTCAAAATATTGAAATATGTTTGATAATTCTGCTGCAACAGACTCCTCTTATCATGACCTATATATGCAAAAACACCCTTAGGATGGAAGAAATGTATATGATCATCCAGATCTGCTCAGGAAACCTGGAGAAAGTCTTAACTAACCCCCAGGAGAAAAAAATGGACCATGTCTTCCATTTTAAGTGGTTTTTGGTTTTTTTTATTCTTCACTGCAGCCAGGAAAAAGAGGAGAACTTGGTCCAAAAGGTGTCCAAGGACCTAACGGGACAGCTGGAGCACCAGGGATCCCAGGACATCCAGGACCCATGGGTCACCAAGGGGAGAGGGGTGTCCCTGGCATCACGGGAAAACCTGGACCTCCTGTGAGTGTCTGCTGCTTCTGCAGCGTAGTCGGGGGCCTGTGAAGTGAATAAATGGATCGTGGGGTTTGGATACTATCCAAAAAATAAGGTCCTGCATTTCAGCAGGCAAAAATAAAGCAAAATAAACCCCAGATTAAATATCTGGCCTAACATTAAAATTAATCTCTGCCATTAGTACAGCAGAGTTCTGAGGGGAAGGTGTCACCTTTTGAAGAGGGGAAAGAACCCCCTGCTCTTCATGCAGGACCCTGTGCTGCTTCCCGAGCTCCTGGAAATGTGTTTTGTGTCCTGAAGCTTCTGCCAGGGCTGGTTATTGATAAGGAGGTTTGTATAAGGACAAATTCTTCTGTTAATTGCAGGGCAAAGAGGCCAGTGAGCAACATATCAGAGAACTCTGCGGGGAAATGATAAATGGTGAGTATTACTGAGAGAAAACTGACTTTAATTAGCAGATGAGTAGCTCCTGAACATAAGATGGCTTCTGAGATTTGTTAATTTTCTGTCTTGATAAGAAAAAAATACATTGACCTTTAATGTAAGGAAATTATTCAGGTCACCTTGTTGGGGGATGTCTTTCAGTGTTCTAAAATTAGTATTTTTAAATGATTCATCATGGCAATGGTCAAAATGCACTGAAAGCAGCTTTGACACAAGTGTTGTGTGAGACCTCCTGCCCTAACCTGTGTCATTTTGAACTTCACCTCTCCTCAGTGCACCTCATTTCCTTGAAGCAAGGCCCCAAGGAGTGTCCTTCTTTCTTCAAAGTGACTGTTTTGCATTTGGAGGTTATATTCCCTGTTTGGGATGAGGTCAAACTCTGAAAGTTTGCTTCAGAAAGCTTGTTTTGATTATTTGAGTGTCATTTTTTAGAATGCTTGACATCTTTAAAGTGGTTTTAGAAACAGGAATAATCAATGGCTTCAAACCCTGCAGATTTATGATTAAATCTCCCTCTGTAAAAATGGATAAAAACCCCTGAAGCTACAGGTGAGCTGAAAGGACAGATTCAATGTTTCCTTCTGCCAGGAGCACTGGCAGGAAGTTCTGCCCAAGCAAAGAGTGCAAATGTTGGAGACGCAGGTTTTAATTGTGTTTTTCAGAGCAAATTGCACAGTTGGCTGCTAACCTGAGGAAGCCCTTGGCTCCTGGAATGACGGGACGGCCGGGCCCAGCTGGGCCCCCAGGTCCTCCTGGAACCACGGGAAGCGTTGGGCATCCTGGGCCTCGTGGGCCCCCTGGATACAGAGGGCCAACAGGAGAGCTCGGTGATCCTGGACCCAGAGGCAAGTTAAGACTGAAACAATTTGCTTCTCTTCTTTGCCCACTGAAATAAATTGCGAACTTGTCCTGAATTCAGCACTGGGGAGAAGAGATCAGGCCTTGGTGGAGTTCTAGAGGGAGTTTAGGGGTGCTGTGTAATAAAGATCCTTGCAATGTCCAGAGGATTTGTGGCTCCTCTTGTTCTCTCCCTTCCTGTCCTTGCAGAGCACAACTCACTGTGGAAATTGTGTTTGTGTGATTAAAGGTGACACTGGTGAAAAGGGAGATAAAGGACCTGTTGGCCAAGGTATCGATGGGCCTGATGGTGATCAAGGACTTCAGGGTAAGTGTGGGGAAATAATTTAATGCTCCATCACTGAAGTAAAGGCTGAGGCTCTGCATGTTGGTGGCAATAGATTATCAGCACCAATTTAAATGTGTGTGACAACTCTGAGGCTCTCCAGATTAAGGGAAAGGATGGTGCCTGCTTCCTGATGATTCCTTTATTAAAAGATTCAAGATTAATTTATGCAAATTAATTAATATCTGTTAGAAACTTAGAAGAGTTTTCTTTATTTTGCTCACCTGTTAAAGCAGCTTTTCTAATTGGAATTACACCTGTACAATGAATAAGCTGCAGGCAACAAAAGTAGGCTCTGCATTCATAGAATTTCATAAAGCCAAAATATTTACAACCATGTTATCTTAAATTCTTCCACAAAATTTATACTGTACAATTTTATAATATTTACACCCCGTTGTCTCAGAATCTTCCATAAAATAATTGCATTAATCCATGTTAATAAACTGTGAGCTCACACAGCCAAAACATCCCTTGACCAAATTAGAGATAAAAAAATCCAAAGCACGTACTCCAGATTCGGGGTAAATTTATTGAAAACACCTTGTACTCAACAGGCCATAACAAGTGTGATGTACAGACACTCAAAGTATATTAAGATCTCTAAAAGCAACACATATATACAGATATTAAAAAAGAAGATATGGAAATATTTCATGTAATCTTTTCCCCTCTCTTGTTTAGGACCGCCTGGTGTGCCTGGAATTACTAAAAATGGCCGTGATGGTGCTCAGGGTGAACCCGGGCTGCCAGGGGATCCTGGGACTCCTGGGACGACTGGGGCTCAGGGAACTCCAGGAATATGTGACACGTCGGCTTGCATGGGAGCTGTTGCAGCATCAACTTCCAAAAAATCATAAACCAACAGTACAAGAAGTGAAGAAGTGACTGAATATTTAAATAAACAGTGCATTGTAAGAAAACAGAATCCTTCTAGTGCTAAAAGGACAGATGCTCCTTCTATTCTATTAAGTGGAGACTTTGACACAGTTCTATGAAAAAGAAAGCATCAGATGAAAACTTTAATTAAAAGATGCTTTATGACTATCTTTTCCTCCCCCCAATTATTTTCCAGAATTTTTACTGCTAAACAACCTCACCTTTCCTTCCTCCCTTTGCTCAAGAGACCTGCAAGAGGAAGCATTGCTCCTTTTTACCATCACCCCCCATGTACTAAAGATCACGACTTTTTGCTAAGAAAGTTTGAGCCTTTTCCATTGAATTCCTTGGTGCTGCTCCCACTGACTTCAGTCCTGCAGGTTTGTGCACTCAGAGACGTTGTTGTTAAGGCACTCAGGCACTGAGCTGCCTCTTCCATCAGTGGAAATCAGGCATTTCGATATCCTGTATTTTAACCTTCTGGCCTAAGGAATGACCATTGCTTAAGTCTGTGCTGCCAGTTAGAAACTTTCAGATTGCACCTCAAATATTTGCCAAGACTAGTAAACAGTAATCCTCTTGCAAGCAAATTCTGCAAAAGGAGTAATGTAAATATTTTAATTTCCAGGGAAGAATTTTTGTGTATTTCCATATGATAACAAAGGAAATGAAGTAACAGCATTTTCATGACTTCTACTTCAGCTATTTGCACAGTAATTGTGATGGAACCCCACCTAAGAAAGGATGCTCTTTTAAAGTCCAGCCAAAACCACCTGTATGAACTGTTGTAAAAATAAAAGGAGATTTTTTTTAACCTTTTCTTTGTGATGTTGTAAGTGTCATTATACAAATCAAATTAACTTCGCTAAACTCCGTTTTCCAGAACTGGTTTTACTAGGATTGTTTGGACATAAATTGCTGCAAAATTGTTCTTATCCGTGATTTAAACCAGTATCAATTTTGGTAGAACTTTTTATACTTTAAAACTTGCTAGCATCATCTATTTTAAAAAATTAATAAAACCACTCTCAGCTCACACACAGTTCTATTTCTGTCCTATACGCCAAAGCCTATGAACGAAGCATCATATTTCTCATTAAATATAAAAATAGTTTGTGCATTTAAATATCTACTGTTTAAAATATGCCACTTTTGGTTTAAAGTAACAACACAAGAACCTGTTGGACAGTTGTGTGGCAGACATTAAAAATAGTACTGAATTTAAAAATGCTAACACCATTGCACTACTCACTGGAGTTAATTATGTTAAATACGTATGCAAATGCAAAATTCATAATATGCACAGTTTAGAAACTATGCACTTGTCCAAATAACCAATACAATATTTACATTTTAAATGGAAAAATGGCCATTATAATATGGTAACTTTAGTTTCTTTTTACACTGGAAGAATGAGCTTGCATCAAGCCATTAAAATAACAGGCAGATGGATGTTTTTCAACTCTTCCAATCTGTACTGCATCATCTTTAAAAAAGAACGTAAATGCAAACAATTAAATAAGACCCCAAAGCAGAATGACAAGCAAATTTTGTGTAACTAAAGGGTAAAAATACTTAGTCATGACATTTTCTTGTAGCTTCTGGTCCCAAAGCCCCATGAACAGGGCACTGATTCCCATTGCTGGTAGTTAACTTCCATTTCCATTTGCAATAAAGAATATTTTCTTTAAATCTCTATTTATATATATTTACAAGTTACACTTTCAAATTCCTATTCGGCATGTAAATGGAAAGAATAAAACACAGTTTGGGCTATAGTCACACAATTCAAGGTGGGCAGGTCAGGCTATTTGGTCTCCATAGCCGTGCGGTTTTCCTGTGCTGGACACATTACACACGAGTCTGGTCTTCCAATTTTTAGTCTCCTGCCTGTTTTACCACAGAACACAGTCTCAAATTCCTAAAAAAATCGAAATACAAAAAATAGATGTTATATTTGAAGTAGATATTTACTTGAGATGGATGCTTTTGTTGCATTAGTGCCTTCAATAGGAAGGAAGAGGGGCCATACCAGTATCTTAGACCAGCAGGTTTTCCAATACACCCTCACTAAAAATTCTTGGCAGAGCGAGAATTACTCTGGAGCTGCACCTACTGCTGAGGAGAATGGGAGCTGCTTTTAAGGCATGTAGCCCTTTAACTCTGCTCACCCACTCAATCTAGTGTGGGCATGTAGCTGTGATCCCCTGCCCGAACTAACCAGAAGCCCGTGGAAGGGATAGAAAATAGAGAAAATGAAGGAGGGGAGGAATGATTGAAGACAACCTTAATTTTATATTGTTGTCCAAATAAGATCATGCTCAGGAACTGGGTAACTAAAAAAAATTAATTTTGAAATCCGATTTGACAACACTGACTGAGGACAGTCTGTCATTTCTCACTAGTGAACTCAAGCAGCTAAAAGAAATAAAAAATAAAAATTTAAAGGAAGGTTCAAGGATATGGTGGGTCCTTCACAAACAGCATCAAGAAGAAGCTTTGCATCTCAGTTATACGCTATATTATGACAGCTTTAAAACATTTCCCATTTTTATCAAGACCAAAAATAAAATGAGATTTCAAACCTGCTTCAGGGAGTCGCCGTGCCTTTCCTGGATGTACTTGAGGAATGCAGTTGTCCACTGCAAAGTTGTTGCCTTGTCAGTGTCAATCGTGCAGAAGGGAACGAGGAGATTGAGCTCATCACAACAAACCCGGATCCTGCGCCTGCAGGCAAACACACGAGGTTATCAGAGGGATGGAGGGAAGGGAAGAATACAGAAAACAGAACACTACTCACATGTGCTACCAGCCATGGACTTTGGGGACTGCTTTTTGCTTGCAACAAGGTTTGTGTACTAGTTTTCTTACACGCAAGTCACCTTATCTTTACAGAATGAGCGAAATGTTTTGAAATCTCTTTTTCTTTGTTTACAGAGTAAAAATACAAAGAGAAGCACAATGAAATACCAATATTTTTTTCCTCTAACAAGCACCAAACCCTCACCTCCTGCACTGCTTTTTCTTGGAACTAACACAAAATATGTCGAGTTTACATTTACTCTGGATAATCAGAGTATTGCAGTACCAGTATTTTAGGCTTCAAAAGGTGCTCCATGGCCCCTGCTCCCAGAATTACCTCCTGTCTCTCTCCAGGCGGTTGTGCCTTTCCCTCCTCTGGGCGCTTCCATCCTGGGCACCACTTTGTGCCTGCACAATGGAGCTGGGCTGTGCTGACTGCCAGGGGCCCTGGGCAGCTGCAGTGCTCTGGTTGTTGTCCCGGGCGTTCCGAATTTCACCGAGAGGTTTGCGATCCATGTTTGGATCCAACAGATTTATCCGGCTGCAACTTCTGTTTATGGCTTGCTTGCATAAGGTGTCTTGTTGGAAAAATAAAGATGAAAAGAATGACCTATTTATTACTCTCCCACTAACCTGAAGATAGTGATCATGGAAAGCTTTTTTGGAGCTTTATTTATGTGGAATAATTTTTGAAGGTTGACTGCCAGCCCACATTATTCTTACAGCAAGATATGTCCTGCAGAAGGCCTAAGGCACTGCTTGCTATTCCAAATCCACACAGCTTCTATTTTCTCAGAGAGCCCACTGAGATCATGCCTGCCCTCGGTGAGCACTTGAGGCAGCCCTTGAAACGTTCTTCTTGATATTGACTGGATCAGCTTTGGGGTCAAAGAATGTACCCCTCTGCCATGGGGTTTGGTAGTGTTTGGTCAAAGGCTGGACTCAATCTTGGAGGTCTTTTCCAACCTTAATGATTCTATGATTCTAAAGAAACCAGTCACTGACCCAAGGCCCAGATTTTCAGAGGTACTTTGTAACCTCAAGCCTCCTCATTTCAAGCCAGAAGTGCTAAACAATTTTGAAAGTATAGCTAAACTCACAGATGTTGAACTTTTTTGGAGAAATCTAGCCCCATGTTGCCTATACAGCATCTCTGCCACAAAAACCTCACCTCCCATATTCACTAAAATCATATTAATTCCAGAAAAGACACAAATTCAGAAAAAAAATTTAGATTTGAAGACCAAGAGAAAACGAAGTGAAAAGAAGATAAATGGTTTACCTCCAACTTTAATCCAAACTTCCTCAGGCAAAGCTTTATTTATAGCACCTACTGTCTGTTTTGTGGATTCAACTTCCTGATAGAGAAAAGGGAATGTCTTGGGTATCCCAATGTCTTGATGTTTGGCAGCTTCCAAAATAGTGCAAGATGTTCCACAGGTCTGTGAAAACAATAAGGAAATACTTACAGGACTATATACATTGAAACAAAAGAGACTATTTAGATAGCTTTCTGTTAGCTTCTTAAATTACTTCTTCAGGCAGAATAAATCCCAAATACACATAACCATGAGGTTTTGACAGAGTGATGAATTTTGGGGATACCTCTGACATTTCTCAGTGCCATGCTATCACTTTTGCTTCAGAGGTTACTGCAAGTTGTGGAGGGGGAAATATCTTTATCATCAAAATGAATTAGAAAGAAAGGAACCATAGAAAATGGTACTGTGTCTCCTTCTTGTCTTGCACAGATGAAACTGATGATAAACTGATAAACTCCAGGCAAAAAGAGATCTAATGGCCTACTGCTCATTACTGGGACGCAGGTAATTACAAATGCCACAAAAGTGACTTGATTGTCTTAAAGATTAATAAATAAATTGCATTACAGATCATCCCTATTCAAACCCAGCCACACTCTACCACAAACCTTCAGAATTCTACTACACCTAGTAAGTTAATACTATCAGCATTGGAACATGGCAGAGGAGAGTTACCTGTGCTTGGGAAGGATTAGCACTTCCAGCAGCAGAACATGCATTCATGGTAAAGAACGGGTAAGTAAATGGTAAGGAATGTGTGGCAGGTGCAGCCTTATTTTTCCCTAGTGCAGCACACCTGTTCCCTTGCTGGTGAAGAGGAACACCCACCACTTCTGAGGGCTGGCGGATCAATGTCACTAAACTTTAAACAAAAACAAACAAACACAAAACATACCAGGCTGACTGCTTGAAAACGAGTGCAGAAGAAAAAAGTACAGCTACAAATATTCTAGAAACTATCACCAAGAAACCACTTTCATTTACTGTAAACAGAAATCACTGTTATTGCCATATTGCCCACTTCAGGGACCAAAGAAAAGAAAAGAAAAATCAGCCAAGGAGGTATTTTATTCTGTGCAGTAACAAGTTGCTTCATGCCGCAATAAAACATTTTGTCAGCACATTAAGATAGGTACAGGGTTAGACTGTAAAACAATATTTTTGCTCAGAATTTTCCCCATAGTCAGGCCTCCACATTATAACCCGAATCAATTATTATTATTATGATCAAAAATCTACTTTGCTTTTAGCAAGCTGCATATTAAAACTAGGTAATGGTCTCTCACCTTTATTTACAGTACATGTTATCAAGAATAAAGCTGTAAAGTAATTAATTTTGGAACTCCATGCTGTACCATTTATGCAATAAACAGAGGGGCCTAAGCTGAGCTCAGAGTCGCAGCCACGTTTGATGGCACAGTTTAACAAAGCCCAACCCAACCTTCTCATGTATTAAAACAAGCACTATTCTTAGGTTTCACTTAGCAAATCACTTTTGAACGACATGATACACAGTTTAACAACATAAACTAGAAGTAATTGCAACACACTTGTTAAGAGTTACTCCAGATTCTTGGGGTTCTTGACATCTGGGGTTTTCTGTCGGGCTGCTGTTGAATCTGTCTTCCAACCGAGCTCTTACTGCAGGTTTAGATCTAACCTCTGGTGCCAGTGCCGAATTTTCAACAAATATGTTTTCCTTATTCTCCCCCAAGAAATTTTCACCCTGTTTAGCTTTTCCTACACTGCATCCCGAGACTTCTACAGAGCTACTGTTGGGCGCTTTCTCTCTTTGGTTCACAGGGAGGTTGGACTCGCTAAGTAACATCATCCTGAGCTCCTGCAAGTCAGCATAGCCCAGGTGTGGGTTAGAACTCGGCCAGTAGCTGTCACAAGGCAACCCTGACTGACAGGTAACTGGGCAGACCGACTGGTTCCCAGAGCTGTTGGATGAGCCCCCGTCCTGACTGGTGCTGGGGGAGGGCTGCTGCAGAGGGGGGTCAGCAGAGGGGCCAGGCGAGGAGAAAGCGCTGAGCCTGGCTTCCACTTCACCTTCACTACTCTGCGCCTCCGTGTGTGAGCAAAGTATGTGCTGCAGCTGGGTGTACTCAATGTCCATCATCTCCACCAGGCTGGCCTCGGGGGTGGCGAAGCCAAGGTTTTGCTCACCAAAGGAACTGTCACTTGAGCCTCCAGGTCCGACAGCAACGGGAGCGGGGTCAGGAACACTAGCTGGGCTCTGAGGAATGGTCTGAGGCTCCTCGGGGGCTGATCCTGACATGGCTACAGCAAACCTAATCAGTTACCAATGTCCCTTTCAACAGAAAACCATAAAACCTTCAACAATTGTCCGTACTATCCATTAAAAAAACCCAAAGGCACAAAAAAATTGCACTTAACGCTGATTGGCGAGGTAACAGAGCGGGGACCAAGCTGCCGCTGGCGGGGTACCTGACACCCTGACCATGTCTCCCCCCCCGGGTGAGACCCTCCCTCCCCCTCCAGCACAGCTGCTCACGACAAACGGCCTTCACCTGTCCCCGCCCCGGCCTCGGCGGGGAGGCTGCGGGCACTCTGCGGCCTGGCACCCCCTGAGACAGCGCCCGGACGGCGGCGGGGCAGCCCGAGCGGGCGGGAGCGGGGCCCCCGCGGCCGGGGGGAGC
>VZTE01004351.1:427887-526537 GCA_013397775.1 Eulacestoma nigropectus | reverse complement strand
TAGGGGATGAACCTCCCACACATATTTAAAAAATAAAAAAAGCAAGCTCTTTTCCCTAGTCTTCTATATTATAAGCATGAAGAATAACTAATCAAAACTCTGAAGAAGATCCAATTTTTAAATGTATGTTTTACTTCTTGTTTCCATGATGTTATTGTACTGCCTTATTCACAATAGGCAAAAGCTGAATTTCTAATGTAAAAAAGTACATGCTGCAGGTTCTCTAAATACACTTTGTACTCTCTTAAAGTCAGGTTAAATTGTACGCAAGATACCATATTTTCCAGGGTATAGAAATCTCCAAAGCATGGTTTTAAATGTAAGGTGATGGGTGCAACTTGCAGATCTGCCATTTCCTCAGCTGCTCTTGTCATTGCTTAGTTGCTTCTTTGAGTACAAGCAGCAGTGCAGGCATGGAGGGAGAGTAGTAATGTCCTTGCTGTCATGTCCTTTTGGGGGGAAAGCAAGTGTTATTTTCCAATACCTATTCTGGGGTATTGTGTAGACTCTGCATAGAAAAGCACGCGTCAGTCTTCCTTAAAATATTCAAAATGCTCCTGTTGTCCTTCTCCTTAACACCCTCGTATCAGCTCACTTAAGTTGAACACATTTGCTGCATTTAGTGTTTTCCCTTCCAAGTTTTAGTCCTCATCTTTTTTTAGTTTGCTTTTCTTCCTACACTCTCCTGAGCTTTCTCATTCTCCTTTGTCTATTGTCTTCAACTGTCTGTTTTTGCCTTGGCAACATACCTTTTCTCTGTCAATGTTCCTTCTCTTTCTTCCAGAAATTTTGCTGTAGTTTTCTTCTGCTTGATTTTTCTCTGCTCTCAGTGATTTCTGCCCATTTTATTTTTCCCAACAGTCTCTGTACTCTTTAATTTCTTTTCCTTCATGTAGTTACTAATTAACATTTGAAGCTATATTGGTGATTCTTATAACTTAACAAAATCACATCGTTTATAATCAACTTGTTAAATGGTCTCTTCTTATGATACTTAGTCATAGTTTCTCATTAGGGGTGTTAAATACCAGGAGCAAATAAAGATTATATAAATGTATTCACATTCCATGTTTCCCAAAGGTAGGGGGAAGTAGTAGTGGCATTTAAAAATATATAATCTTTGAAGCGTGTTTCCTTCCTTGTATGGGAGCCAGGGTGATCATGGGTGAGGTTTGTCTGGGCTAGACTTGCCAGTCCTGTTGAAACTTGAGTGATCTGATTTTCAAGCATGTATCTTCTGTGACTGTAAACTTAGATACTTTAGGGAATGGTGAATAGGATAGTGAAACTGAAAGAGAATTCAGATAATACAACTTTCCATGCTCTTTCATCAGGTTTTTTATTTTATTGAACAAAGTTTTCAGTTTGTTCCCCTGTGTTTATATAAAGGGAAATGCTCTAAGGATGCACCCTTGCTCTGAGTCCTCAGCAAAACCTAAAATAGTAGGAGAGTGTTACCTACCATTCTGTCTTCCCATTTTCTTTTTCCTTTTGATGTCTTTGTGATTATCTGCATTGGTCAGTTTCTAAAACAGTTTCTTTTAGTTCAGTAGGGTTTTATTTTTATGGAAGATGTAACTGACACTGTTGGCAGCCTGTTCGACATAGTATATTGTTTAAATGTTGCTCTAACAACTGCCAAACTTAGGACTGTGTTGTTGAAAATCTGTCTTGCCACCAGTGAAGTCTCTGCCTTGTGTGCAGGGAAGGACTGGCACGTGTAGAAGTCCTGAGTTCCTAGTTTGAAGATGCCATCATTTGGGTATGGACATGTGGCAGTGATGCCATTTGCTGGCTCATTCATGACAGCCACCAGCACTGGGACCAGGAGTGGAGCGGCTGGGGCTGCAGGGGAGGAGAAGGCAGGGTGCCAGGCTGGGTGATGTGCTTCTGCACCTCTAGCAGCATTGCTCAATAAAATCTGCTTCATGCACTCTAGGAGAAGATGGGAGGTACCAGAGGGCCGTGACATCACCACACATTTGCAGAGTGGAGGGTGATTTCTCACCACCTACATCACTGTGTCTTCACTACAGAAGAAACTATTTGTAGCCATCTTTTAGGCAAGACAATAGCAGATTTCTCATATGATTGCTGAATAAGTGATGGGGAAGTCAGATGGAGAAGAGGAGAGGGTGTGAAAAGAAAAAAACTAGAGCTAAAAAAAATAACCTTGCAAGTCTTAATGTTTAAGAGGTAGGTTTGCAGGCCAGCCAAGAATACTTGTAATTTTTCATCAGCAATGGCTTATTATGGTATAATGTCGATGAGATATTAAGGAACAACAGAAAAAAAAGGTAAGCAGCAGAGATGTAAATAGCTTTACCAATTGCAGGATGAGATCTCATCAGGTCTGGACAAACCTTTGCTTTAGGTAAATATCTCCCTTATTGGGGTTGCTTTCAACTCTCTTCTTTCCTATAAAAATATTTTGTCCTTAGTAGCCAGAAATTTTTTCTGATCAGATTAAAAAAAATTTCTTCTTCCTTTTCTCACTTGCAGCAAAAATTTATAGATATTTCTCCAGTTTCCTTTTCAATCATTTATTGTTGTTGCATATGTATAATGTTTTTTTTAAAAAAATCATCCCATTTCTTCAAAGAACAGAGCAAAGACAAAGTGAGGGGATATTCTGACATGTATTTGCATGAATGCTGTATGCTTTATCTATGAAATTAAAAATATTCTATTCCTACTAGAAGTCCTTCAGGACTAGAAGGCTTTCATAGCACTCCCTTACGTGGGAACACCTCATACTTTCTCGTTCCATTTTTGTGAACATAGTATGTTCTTTTCAATATTTCCAATTATAGATATTCAGTACGTGTATGTATTATGCTGTAATTACATTCAGACTTCACAAAGACAATCATCTGAAGAAATAAGGGTATTTCCGTTCCCTGCAAAATGGGAAGTGTAAGCTGGCTGAATGCCAAGTTATCAGTGTTGGGTTGTTTAACATTTGTATCAGTTTAAAGAAATACTTCCCTGTGTTACTGCTATGTCCACTGCACTAGGGAGAAGCCCAGTAGAAAAATCCCCAGTATTTTCATGTTACTATGTAAATCCAGAGCACTGGCAATTAAAATGTGAAAATGGTAAATGTGAGAAAAACACTTAAAATATAATTAGAAGGTTCCTCCTTTCATGGGCACTACATGCATATTTAAAATTTGTCATCAGTACAATTTTATCTCCAGTAATAATTCTGAAATTTAATTTTTCTGTGTTACAGCTTTACTGATGATACTGTTTCCAAAAGATTAAACTTGATCAAGATGTAATTTAAGAATAGGTAGATCCATTTACTTAACTAAAAAATTTAGGGTAATAAAATGATGCTATATTAATGGAGAATCATGTTTGTTCTCAGGTGTGATGGTTACAGCTTTATCATGGTTACTGGGGGTGTGTGTTACAGTAGACAGCGATTTTCTTCTGTGCAGTGTTTCAGGGTTTTTTTGCTGTCAGTGGTGGTGGTTATGGCAGCAGGAAGGCACAACCATGTGCGAGAGGCAGGGATGGTTACAGTCAGCACATGGGCATTCCCAATGACTGGAAAGTGGTGGTGCTTTCATGTTTAGTTTCTTCTACCAGTTGTGTGCTTTACCTCAGAGATAGGAAAGATGTGTGCAGGTGCCACAGATCCAAAACCTTTTCCTTGCACCAATTGATGTTGGTCTGACAGGCTCTAACAGGATTTCAGAGCTTGCATCGGCCCTTCAGTTATCTTGTCAACAAGAAACAAGTTGCAAAGAGCGTACTTGAAGGATGGCTGACTGGTCAGATACAGAATTTCGAGGTTTGTTTAATGTTGGAGAGGTTGCTGTGAGACGAATCCTTACTGTTTCATTCAGTGGTGACTGGTTGCAGAGCCTGTACTACTGAGTGGGCATGGTCAGGCTTATTTACACAGGAGTTGTACCGTGTCCAAATGTAGGAACTAGAGGTAAAGCCAGGAGTATACGATGTTATTTGGTGAGCGTGGCATGGTACAGCTGGCATCAGTATCTTGGTTTTGGCACTTTTAATGGCTGCGGAGGATGCTTCTCTTATTCCTTGCTCTTATTCCTTCATGTAAAAACACTTTTTGTTTCCCTATTCTGCCCCTTGTCTCTATTATAAACAATATGGAACATTTTATATGAAGTTTGACAGAGACGACTCTGTAACCTGTCCAGTGTTCCTCAAGACTTAGATTTTTGGTAAGCTGATCACCATGTGGATCCATGTCCAAGTGGGACACAAGTCACTGCCAAAGTGGAAAGATTTTTGGCTTGCTTTGGACTTGGGATGATATGCTTTTTTGATGGAGCTTTTTCTGAGAACTGCTTGTACTCTTATGAGGCCAGAAAGAGGTGAAACAAGTCCTTCTCATGTCCTAGAGGAAGAGAGATGAGAATGTCTTTGCATCAGAAAATTCAAGGAGTATAAGAGCCTGATGATCTGCTGGATAAGAAATGTCAAAAACCTTGCAAGAAAAACCAGTTGTGTAGATACTGTGATGATAATCACAATATAACAACTTACTGAAAAGCATTTGGTGAATATGCTGTCTAATTATCTCAATTTAAAAATATTTCTACTATTAGGATTTCTATCTGTAAATATTGTAACAAAAAGTAAAAATATAAAGCTTTTTAGAACACTGAATGATTCTAAAAGTAAGACTTAAGAAATTCTGACCTGAAGTTTAAGGTTGTAACATGTATTCAATAATTGTGACCTCGTTTAATCCTTTTGGGTAAATCATGTACCTTCATCTCCTAGGAGAGGGAGGAATCAGTGTGTGCAAGATTTTATGAGTCATTGCTTTAGTCTTTGTAAGGTTTTCTTTAAAACCGGAATTGTCATTCTGCTACATTAGAGCAATTTCTTTTTTCTTCAATTTTGAAAAAAAAATAAAAGCACATAATAACAAATGATGGAAAAATACTACTAGTTGAAAATTTGAACAGCACTTAAGACATTTAGGCAAATTATAGACCCGAAAGAAAGTGCTATTATCAGAAGGATCATAACAGTAATAATTGTACACTAGATTGTAAAAGGAATAAATTAGAAATGTCTTGGATTAGAAATCAGAAATCATTCAGTCCATCCATTGAGTTAAGATAGTAAAGATAGTAGAAATGATGTAGTTTGGGGGTGTCTTAACATTCATTATTTTGCTGGAAGTTGAATTTTTTTCAGCTTTGGCAGAAAAGCTGTACATGTATGCTCAGCAAACCACTTGCCTCTAGACAAGGTTTGGAAAATACAGCAAATGACTTATTGTATTTTATCTAACAGAGTAATAAGTTTTTAAATCACTCTGTCTCTAGCTACTTTTTGTCCAACTGTTTCCGTATGGAAATTTTTTTTTTGCCTAGTAACAGGAAGCAATTGGCAGCTGATTTTTAAAGGACAGAGGATATGTTTTAACATACTTAGAATATTTTGGGTTGGGTTGTTTGTTTTTTTTTCCCCTAAAATGAATAAATTTGTAGGAATAAGCTTTTTGCTTTCTAGCAGCTCTAGGAAATGTTCTTAACTTTGTCACTGTCCCTTCCAAACAAAAGCTTTCTCATAAACCTTAAATGCTTACAAATAATGAAGTTCAGTACATCAATAATTAGTAAATAACAAGCACAGATATATTTGGGGTTAATAATAATTTGGTGCTTTCTTTGGTATGCTTACTGGTATTTAATCTGACAAGTAGTTATGCAAAATGAATATTTTCATTTTCTTTTTCTTTGCAGAATGGTTTTCTGTAGAAGCACAGATTTTCAAAGAAACTTCGGTCAGAGTTGGTTATGGGTGTGAGATGAGAGGAGGGAGGGAGGGTGCTGGGCATACATCTGGTACAGCAAATGCTGCCAGACCCAGCAGAACTATGAGAATGAAGAATACCTCTTATTGTCACCTTTGTGTTTCAGTATTCATTAAGGAATATTACAGTCTGGCAATAGATCAAATGCCAGATTATGTCAATGAGGCTTAGTTATGTGGGTGACTAAAAGAAATTCAAATTCATAGTTAGGTTTAACTAGTTAAACATAGTTAGGTAATTCTGCTTCCCTGTGTTCGTAATGGGCCATTTATTGAGTAATTGTAGCATATCGTAATGCTTTTCTTCTTAAATATCTAATGCTTCCTCAAATTTATCAACAAACTTCCTCCAAAATTATTCATATATATGTATAGATATATATTAAAACTAAAACTATATTAAGACTGTATTAAAAATTCTTCAGAGGTGTAACTTATGTGAATTATGTATATTTACATATTTGGAAACTGATTATTTAAACAAGTAAAAAGCAAATTAATCTGTGTATTTTGTGTGCCTTCTTCCCTTTTGGAGAAGCAGAAACAAACTTGACTGTATGGTGGATGTTCTCTCAAGCTTGTTTTCACTCTTGTGATCTGCAATGTGTATTTCCTTCCCACCATGTTTCACTCCTTTCTATATCCCGTGTTTGTCAGTGTCCTCCTCATGGTGAAGATTCAGTGAAATGAAGTTGTAAAATGATAGTACTGATGCTGCTATTTTTCTTGAATAAAATACCATTGTTCTGTAAGTTCTCAATAAGTAGTCTTCCATTTTCTTCAGCAAAAACAAGGCAACAGCTACCATTAAAGGTATCTATTGTCTTTCAGATCAGCTTTGGCCTCTATTTCTGTTAAGGAGAATAGTGCTAGCAACTGTCAGTGTCATTGGGATATGGAGGATGTCTGTCTTTAAGAATTAGGGGAGACTTAACTCTTGGGTGCTAACTGGGAGTAGCAGCCATTTTGAAAGAAGACAGGATTTTCTCAGAATATTTTCTGAAAGTATTATTTTTCAACCACAGCTCATGTCTGGAAAACTGTTTAGAAGGATGACAGTGATATTACTATGAATATGTTCTTTAAAAGTACCCGAGCATGCGATTCCAGTAGTTTTAAGGATATTGGAAATGTAAAAAGCAGTGGCTCTGAGACTGCTAGGAGAAGATCAGATATGAATTTTATCATTGATGTGTATGTTGTGCATGACAGACTGAAGAAGTCCATAAAGCTACTATTTTTTTCCTCACTTCAAAAGCTTAGTAACACCAGGAAGAACAATTTATTTTAGGGCAGTTATACTCATTATGGTTCCATACTACTCCATTTTAGTATTCATATGCTTATCAAATTTAGGCATGCTCTGTGTTTGTGCCATTTTGAAACCCGTTTCAGTCACAGAGCCTGTGATTCTAACAGTCTTTTAGAACTATTTATTTTAAAAGTACATGATCTAAAACATATAAAGCAGTGAACCTCTCAAGTTGTGTGCAAATCTGTCTAATTTTGTCTGGTGTCCAGTGCCTCATCAGGAGAATTTAAAGTTTTTGCCTTCTTATGTGCTGTTCAGTATGTCACTTGTACAACAGTTATCCAAAGCTCAAAACATAGATCTGTCCACGTAAAATCACATTACTGATACCAAAGTTCTTAATGCATTTCATGACTTCAAGGCTGAAAAATTACTTAGAATAGGCAGTTTGATTAATTTGATTTGTTTAATAGTTTCGTGTCTGTCTTCATAGACTCATTTGGGAAGCAGGACTATTTCTTTTAACAGTAACACTGGAAGTAGTCAACTTGCAGCAGGATGAGGGTTTTATAGGCAAACTGTTAAGATCCAAGCAGCTATAGCCGTGATATAAGGATGGAAGATTCGGTGGAGAATAGACTAGGATGGATATTGATAAGGAGTACATGTTTAAAGATAGTGTAGAAGAAAGGCTAAAAGCACCTCAAGCTTGTGTCCCAACATACACACCACACAGAAAATGGAAGAAAAGCACTAAACCTGCTAGTGTATGATCAGATTAGACTTACAAAATGTGTGGATGAGCCTACCTATTAATTAAAAATGAAGTATATTTTTCTTGCATCTGTTTAGTATAATATTTATTTTTAAAAGCATGTATGGAAACTTGTATGGCAGGGTTTACATTGCAAAAAATTGAAGGTACTTATGTTCAGCTGCTACTTTGTCTCTTCCTTTGCTCCCAAAAGGCACAGGGTGGCGGGGAGAAGCTGTATTAGTTGAGTTCTGCAAGAGTGGATCTCTGCCCTGGATAAATTTAATACATGCACTGTCAGTAAGATATTTTAATCTTGACTGATGAACATGTTGTACACCATTTAGATAATCTGTTTGTGGTAGACATGATTAAATTTTTAGTGAAACAGTGACTTCTGTCAGTCGACTTTGAAATTGCGGTGACTCTGATAACTTCCCATATGTCATAGGGAACAGTTTGTGCAGTGCCATATACCTTGTCCGCACTTTTCCATCTGTGCTTGAGCAGCAGCTAGGGTTTTTTATTTTCTTTTATTGTGGAGAGATCTTGTGTGGTTTTTTTATTGATAAAATAAATAAACAAAACTCCAGGCTAATTCTGCTCCTCTGGGTTTTTTATCCAGATTATGTATATATTCCTCAGAGATTCCCAGTTCCCATATCAATTTTTTTGTTCTTCTTTCACATTGCTGAAATAAAAAAAATTCTCTTCTTTGTCTTGAAGAGTTTCTTCCCTTATAATTTCTGATGTGGTTTGTTCTAGATTTGGTGTGGAAACTTCAGGTTGCTTGGAGCTTTTGGCATGATGCTCTCTGAAAAATCCCCTGTGAGTTTACAAACTGCCAGCATCTCTTTCTAGGACTCTCCTCTCCATTTTTTCAAGCCTCTGGTCTCTTTATTTTTTGGCAAAGCAAATGATCTTTCTCTAAGAGGAGATTCCTTCTGGTTTTAACTTCAT
This sequence comes from Eulacestoma nigropectus, assembly GCA_013397775.1. Taxonomy (NCBI): domain Eukaryota; kingdom Metazoa; phylum Chordata; class Aves; order Passeriformes; genus Eulacestoma; species Eulacestoma nigropectus. The sequence continues at coordinate 517,757 of VZTE01004351.1, read as the reverse complement.
CTGTTGACTTTTTCTCTGGTCTAACACACAGTTTGCACTTGAACGTATTGGAGGAGGCAAACATCTAGGCTAAAAAAGAAATAAAATTATGGTTAGTTTCTGCTTTGCTTTGGTTTGAAAAAATAAAAATCATGATGATTAGGAAGCCATTTTGGGCAGTGCAGAGCTTTTCTGGTTTTTGTTTTCATTCAATCACAGCTTGAATAGTATGGCTTTAGAGACAGTGTATCTGCTTCTCAGGCCTTGGCTGAGAGCCAGTTGTCTGCCACTTGATCTGTACACAGTGCAAAATTACTCCAAGTGGGCTGATGAAGTGCATGGAATGACTGAGGAGTTGGTGACAATGATACTACCCCATACCTGAATTTATTGTTATTTTGTAGCTGAAGAAATTTACTGCGTTAACTGCTGGTTTGAGATGTGCAAGCCCCAGTTTTCATTCATCTTCAACTTTTTTTCAGTCAGTGTTATGATCTGTTCTGGATTTGGTTCTATGTAGAGTGCTATCTTTTTTGTGGCCTCATAAATTAGGACAACCCAAAACTCTTCAGTGAGGACGTAAATGCTTGCTCACTAAGCAGAGGTTCACTGTACCTCTGGGTGCTGATCAGTCCAGTTATCTCATTAACTCATGAAACCCATTAAAGGTGGGGTTCTTTGAATCTGTAACAGGTGTAGGTCCTGAACAGCCCAGCATTTGCCTTTGTGCCACTGTACTTGAGGTAAACGGAAAATGAAACTGTTAGTTCTGTGTTGGGTTGGAGGTGGTGGTCTTGAACCAAGAAACCTCCGGGAAGAGCTGTTCAGTTGTAAAACTTTCTTTTTTCCTCTCTTTTCTTTTTCTGTTACTTTGAGCTTAACAAATACTACTGTAATTTTCATTGTTCTGGATGCAAAGGCTGGTAGAGTGGTGCTATGTTGACCGCAGTTTGAATGTTTTTTTCTGTTGTTATTTGGACTTGGGATGCAATTTCTAAGTTCTAATAAATTCTGTAAATGAGCCTGGATTTCTGGATATGTAATTTATAAATAATCAAAATAAACAAATGAGAACATTGCTGTTTCTGCAGCCGTTATTCTCTTATGGCCTAAAGGCACTTAGTGTAAAACTCATCTGTCTTATTTTGGTGGCATCATTCCCATGATCAATTTTGATGAGGAGTGATAGTGATGGGATCAGCCTGACCTTGCTGGTCAGTATGGATGTGTGAAGGTACAGATTTGCTTTTAAGAATGAACAAAAGGGGTCCACTTAGAAAAATCTCAGGTAGCAGAGACAAAAGATTGGTAAATCCCAAATAAGAAAACACTTCAAATTGACAGAAGAGAAACAGAGGAAAGAAAAACCCCAAAACCATGTGATGGAAGTTTTATCTAATTGTGGAGTAGAATGCTCATTAAGACATTAGAATTTTTTTTTTCCTTTGAGGTTTCATTTTATTTAAATTCTTCTTGCAGCTATATTAAATAAATCTTTGTTGTCACTTGGTTACTAAAAGTAAAATTAAATTATGTGCTATAATACCATCATGGAGAAATGTCTGTGCATCTCTTAAGAGAATCCAGGGACTCAAAGTTTGCAGTGAAGTAACTTATATCTTGGATTTGTTTTTAAAATCTTGTAGTGTACTGTTAGCAATAAAGTCTTAGTGTAATAATCTCCAGACATCCATTGCAAAGCCTATGTGGAGACATAATTATGGAATAGATAATTTGATCACTTCATCCCAAACTCTGGATTTTGTTTTGCTATAAAATCTTGCCTTGTTAATACCTGGTTTTGTAATCAATTTTCAATTTTAAGTATCTTCAGAAGGAATTAAAAAATTCATTGGACTTTGAGGTTGAGGACCGTATCTATAGTCAGTCAGTGTCAAGGGTCTGTGGTAGGGGAAATGAGCTTTAGTTCATCCCTGCATTGGGATGTGAGTCTGAGTGTGTAGAGAAGTATCCTGGCAGCTGTGACTGTAGGAACACTTGCTGCCTGGGATGGACAACGGTAAAAGAAGCTTTTTATGGTACTTGCAGTCATGCAGTGGAGCCAGTTGTGAACATACTGACATTTAACAGGTATATTTTCAAAGATCTGAGAAGCATCTGCTTTGGATGTGAGAACTGAGATACTTCTTGGAGGTTCCTCTGATCAGTATGTTTTGGGAAGAACAAGTGGCATATGCTTAAAGAGGTGATGATCACTTGCTAGCTTGCAAGCCTTCCACCAGAGCATGAGGGTGATAAACTCATTCAGATAGTAATACTTTTCTAACTTTGGTTGAAAAAAAAATTAATTAGTCATCCAGCTTCTTTTCTTCTGTTTTCAGAAATTTCCGAGGCTTTGTACATGAGGTATGTGTGAAGAGAGGAAGAAAAGTCAGGTTGAAGGTCTTCCATTGTGGAATGGTTAATCCCAAACAGTTCAGGTTTACTGTGGCTGTAAACAAGTGGATGTAGTGTTGCTCAAGTCTTACCAGTATTACCATAGGTGGCACTATGGTCTCTGGAGAGGATATGATCTTAAAAGGATGCTCACGTCCCTGACTTTGTTCTTTGGGTTTTTTGGGTCACAAACCTCTCTACTCCAGAGCTGCTGGTGAATTCACTTTTCAGCAGTCTCTGTTCTGCTTCGACAGGATCTTGTGAAGCGAGTGGCAGGGTGCATCTCCCCTTGGAGGCAGCATGCTGGGTGTCTGTTCCTGGGCGTGCCGCCAGCGTTTTGGTAACGAGGCACCAGTCCAGGCCTCACCAGTGCTGGACTGGCGATTACTGAATCACAGAATGTGCTGAGTTGGAAGGGGCCCACCACGATCATCAACTCCAACTCCTGGCCCTGCACAGGACACCCCAAGAGTCACTCCGTGTGCCTGAGAGCGATGTCCGAACGCTTCTTGAACTGTCAGGCTGGTGCTGTGACCACTTCCTGGGGAGCCTCTTCCAGTGCCCAGCCACCTTCTGGGTGCATTACCAGGTATTTAAAAAAAAAGAAAAAGGAAAAAGAAACATTACTTTTCAAAGTGTATTTGGGAGACATTAGAGGCAGACCCCTAAAACCCAAAATCCAGGTGTGCCTAGCGTTTTCCACGTCTGGTTTCTCACCCGTGTATTAAAGTAGTGATTTAATACCTCGCTCTTTGTGACAAAAATGATTCAGAGAGCCATATTTTTCAGGGCTTCTGATCTGGAGGCTTTCGCGGGTGTGCAGTACCTCTTAGCAAGGTACCCGGGAAGACGATCCGTGTCGGGAATCCTTTGTTTTGGCGTTTTTCCCCTCGGCAGGCTCCCCCGCGTCCCCCTCGCCGGCGGCAGCGGTGGCGCGGCCCCCGCGGTGCCCGCGCGTGCTCGGGCGCGGAACGGCGCCCCCCGCTCGGCGATGGTTCCGCCCGCCGTGCGCGGTCATGTGCGCGGGCCCGGCCCTCCGAGCGCGGCTGGGCGGCCTCGCACAGCGCCGCGTCCCGGGCCTCCGGCGGACAAAAGGGCGCAGGGAAGCGAGACCTCCGGAAGGCGAGGGCAGGCGGTGTCGGTGGTGAACGTTTTCTGATTTTTCCAGAAATCAAGCAGAAGACTGAGCTGCTGATGTCAGTTAACTCTGAGAAGTCGTCCTCTCCAGAAAGGTACGGCCGCATCCCCGTCCGCATGAACGCGGGGCTTCTCCCTCTGCCTCTGCGGGGCTGCTGGCATTGTCCGCGTGCTGCATGCTGGATCTCTCACCGTGCCCACCCAGCCTCTCCTGGTTGAGCTTTGTGCGTTTTTGCCGAGGGTTCCGCGTCCCACCCTGTCCCCCGGAGCCCGGGCTGCAGCATGCGGATCGCGGCGGGGCGGGCTGGGCTGGCTGATGCAGACCCCGCGCCCGCGCCTGTCATGCGAGCGGCATCGCAGAGACCCCGCCGTTCTGCCGCGCTCCCCGCGCTGCTGCCGCTTCACATGGCTAGGAAATAGAACTTGGCGAAGCGTTTCATGCCCTGTTATGTGGAAAAGGGAGTGTCCTTTGGAAAGTAGCTCAGGAATCGCAAATCCCCTATTAGTCACATTCTGTAAGATAGATGTGATTCCTGTTCAAGTCTGTGCTAGGAAATGGAGCAGTCGCTGCATGCAGTAATGGTTCATGCCTGCAGGTAAGGACAAAATGACTCAGAAGTGTTTTTAAAGCAATTATTTTATCTGTCAGTCAGATTAGTGCCATTTCAAGTAGCTGTTTCATTTTTAAAGAAATACTTAAAGGTACTAAATGTACGTTTAAGTGTCCTGACGTGAAATAGCCTCCTGCTGATCATTTTGTTGATTTCAGATAAACCAGCCCTGCTCACTTCTGTTTTGCTTGCAACTGAATTTTAGGGCATTTTTGTTTTTGAAGCTGCTTCAGTCTAGGGAAACATAATACCATTTTCCCCCCATTATTTACAGTAAACATTCTGGCTGTATGCAAAAGACCCTCTGAATTTTCTGTTTCACCATTTTAATATTGGACGTTGGCAAAAAAAAATACTATTAATTTTAAGCTCTCAAACTGTGTTAGGCTGAAATGATGATCTAAAGTTTATTTTATTGAATGGCTCAGCATAGAGAGACATGATAAGGCACTGAATGCTATCTTAAGGAAAGAGGCTAAAAGACATCTTTCAAAATGAACGAGTGCTGTGTGGCATGGGTGGTTTGAAAAACCAAAATGAGCAATTTAATTTGATTTATAAATATATTTATGTAAGATACTTAGAAGCAAACTGCATTGCCTTTCACCAGCTGTAGTTATAACAAAATATCAGCAGTGAGAGATACAGAAAATGGTGGGGGGGAATGGGATGTTAAGTCACCTTTCCAAAATGGAGAAATATAAGAAGAGCTTTGAGAGAAATTTTAGTATCTACTTGTTCAAAATAAAGAATGAGGAGAGAAAATGCAGATGTTTATTTGTTAACCTTTATTCCACTCTTATGCCTAAAATTTTTAAATACAAGACTCATAAAATGGTGGTGGTAACAGGGAGGATGATTGAGTGAAAATAGTAAAGGAAACAGGTGTTAACTCGATTTTTGGAAAGACTTTTGTTGGCATTGCTGTGTGGGAATTTGGTATATAACACAGATATTTATTTTATCAAAATGAATGTTATGCAGCACCTGACATCTGATCAGTCTGGTTTTGAGCCGAACAGGCTCATAGTTGAACTAATGGTAGTCCTAGGTGAAGAGGTCCTTTTAAAGGATCATAACACACAATTAGAAAAAGATGTATTTGTCTGAGATTCATTTGAATGTCATTCATTAAAAAGTAAGATTTTTTAACAGCATGATGTGTTATCATGCAATAAAGATTAAAATGTGGTTGTTGTATATGCACACAGATTTCTTTAGAGGATTTAAATATGTGGTACTGTTCACCTGGAGATTGATTTGACATATCAGCTGCATGGTCAGTTATAAATGAAAACATCTACGTATTTTATAGGAATTTTTTTTTTTTTTAATAACCACATTCTTTTCACCTATCTAAAAATAGACTGAATTTTTTTGCAAGCTGTTATGAAACAGTGCTGTCTATCCTATTAGCTGCCAGATCTTTTCAAGGCTCTTTGAAAATTAATGTATAAGATTTTAAAAAAAGAAATAATTATAATATTGAGTGTCTAAACTGTTAAACTGGCCTTATCTGCTCTGTAGAAAAATTGCAATGTGTGTTTATGCCATACAGACATAAGAATATGCATGTTCTTGAAAAAGACAGAAAGGGAATTAATTCTTGCATATTTATTTATTGCTGTTTTTAGTCCTTGCTCCTAGTGGTTGGACTTTTTGAGAAGTTTGAGTTCTCCATGTGGGAATGCTGTGTGGAAGATCTGAAAGAGTCCATGGCTTGTTTCTTGTTTTCCACGCTAGCAGAGACTGCTAGACAGCGCTTGCATAGCCAGAGGGGAGGGGAAAGGAGGTGCTCTGTGCATTTACAGAGACTGATGAAATGGGCATAGAAAAGGAATGAGAAAGAAGCCCATTACTTGCCTCCTTCTTTGGTTGGTCTTTGTTTTTACAAGACAGTTTAGTGTTTGTAGGTTTTCCTGCTCATTTGGCAAGTTCAACATGCTGTCTTACTGATGAGAAGAAAGCTGGAATATAATGGATGGTTTGGCTGTTATGGAGGCTCAGCATTTTAGAAATCTTGCAGCGGTCTCTTATGATAGTTGTTTGTTATGATTTTAAAGAACTTTTTAGGAGACATTAGGAAGAAAGATGAACCTTTTTGTTGAGGAACCTCTGAGATGTTTAAAGACATTGGCAGCCTTGAAAAGTAAATTAATACAAACCTGAGACAAAATCTTTTTCATAGATTCATCCTTCCTTTCCCCTCACGTTCTCCCTAGAAAAACTGAAGTTGCAGAAGTGAGGTGATAAGATTAAGATACCTGTGTTTTGGCATGCTATGGGCTATTTCATTAGCAGACACAATCAGACAGCATCTCTATGTCCTGAATTTCCTTAGTAGTTAATGCTGCCCTGGGCCAAAGTCCTGGTTCCTTGTTGATAAGGTAACCCAGGTAACTGCGGATGCGTGTGTGCACATGGACTGGGCAGTGGATCAGGTAACCGGCTGCAGCTGGTGTTGCTGAATTGATTTGTTTGGATGTCTGAGCCTTAAGGAGACCATGGATATGTTTTCCTGCAGTGTGCTTACAATGTGACACTCACCTGGTTTCATTGTCTAATAAGTAATAATTAAACTACCGTGAACCTCCATATTCTTTGTATTTCCCTGGAGGCTGCATGAAATTACTGGTCCAAGTCTTGCAAATGTCATGAGGAAGCAAGTAGCAGCACCCAGATAGAGGATGGATGGTCTTTCAGGAGCCCTCCAGGAAAGCCAAAATACTTTCATTTCTGTTATATGAGTTATGTACTCTTCTCATCTACAGTATAGTGAACCCTTTGAGCTACACAGATTTTTTTTTTTTTTTTTTTTTTTTTTTTNAAGAAATATAGTACACAGATTTTTTTTTTTTTTTTTTTTTTTTTTTGCCTTTTTAGGGACTGTGTGGAACTCTTGGCAAGTTTCTGTTTCTTTTTGAGAAAAGTTAGTTCTTTCACCTGGATCACTTGATACTCTTAAGACTTCAAGCCTAATGTATGTAGTAGTTTTCTTTTTCACATTTTAGGACAAAGAACTTGTCATTTCTTTAGCTCTGATTTTGGATTCTAAATTTGTGTCAGCAATGCAGTTTGACCACGGAGCATTTTCTGATAAAGGTTATTAGCAAGGCTGATCAGTCTGAAGTGTTTGACCTGCTCTTTTTCCCTCTTTCTGCAAAGGCTGCATATGCATGTTTCTGTGAAATAAGTTTCTGCTTCAGTGTTTTTAAAAAAAATTTGTAGTGGCTGCTCGTGAACGGTATTTAAAGTAGGTAGCTGGTGTGTATATAATCCAATTTTCATGATTTTGAGGGGTTTTATAAATAATGGAAGATAAAGGGAAGATACTTTCAAATGACAAGTTTGTGTTAATGTGTAGAAGTATTTGGGGTTGGGTGGTGCAGGCAAGGTTTAAGGAATACTGATGGCTTTGGTTTGGCTTTTTGTTGGGTTTTTTTTGAGCCTTGGGCTATGTATACCCCTCTGTATTTGTAATTTATTTTTGAAGAGCAGATTAATGTATTTCTCACTGCTTTTACATGGTTTCTTCATCAGGTCCTGCCAAGGAGGCAGTCAGGGATAATGGAAAGGAGGAAGAAATCTAAAATAATGTGAAGGAAGAAAAAAGATGGAGACTGAGTACTGTCTGCTTCCTTTTCTAAGAGACCTAATGGTAGTTGTAAGAGGAGGCATTGTGAAACAGGTTATGATGTTAAAAGATTCCTTCAGGTTTTGGAACATCAGGGAATTTCTTTGTTCTGTTTTTGTCTGCGTGTTTCTCTTTTTTAAATTTAATTGTGGATGCACTACTTCTAAGGTAGAAGTGTAACTTGTAATAAATATAGAAATAATGTTTAAAAGTAGAACCATCAGCTAACAACATGGAGTATAAGCTGATATTGCTGTGTGTCAGATAAATAGTTTGGAATAATTATTAGCTAATAGGGCATTATAAGATAATGATTCTATTATTTATGTAACTAACATTGAAAGAAAAAATAGTTGTAAGGTTAATGCAACTCTTGCATCAGTTCCAGTAACTTTTAAACACGTTTTCAGAATACCGTATTTTCTTCAGCTCTCTTCCTGCTTTAATTGTTCTTTTTTATAGGATAAAAGAAATATTGCACAGCTTCTGTTTCAGGACAGTTCAGATCTATTTTTAGTAGTCACACAACTGCAACTTCTCTGTTTTGTTCAGTATATGATAACAGTGAATGGTATATATTTTTTCCCCAAAATTACAAGCTAATTCTATTTGTTGTATTTTATTTCAGAAGTAGAAAGAAAATCATCCTATCTCAGTGTGGGCCCTAAGCTGTTTGTCCAGGGAGGCACTTGATTCCACCACCAATTCTGTTGGGTGACAGTGTGCCTGTATAGCTCTCTTAGACTTAATTTTACACTTAATTTTAGGTTACCAGTCCTGGACCAAAATAAATCCTATGTTCTGTGTGGTTTTTCTATTAAAGGTTTCCTAGTCTCACTTGTTTTAGCGTGCAAGGCTTTTAAGTGAAGAATGAAAGGGATGTAGAGGCAAGGAATGTTGTAACATGCCATTGTCCTTGTGTAGGAAAAAAATGGAAATAGCCTATAATAGAAGCAGCCACTTGTGGAGCAAGTTTTTCACTTGAGGTGATATTTTTAGGGGACACTATACTCTTTTTTCGGAGGTGGTAGTGCCTCTATCAGTTTAGCAGTAGGCTTTGAAAAGATTGAGAATTTGAAGTGTATTTTCATTTTCAGGGATAGACTTGGTTTATTTCTGTGTCTATCTGGAATTTCATGCTATAGGTAAAAAAATTACATACTTTGATATTTAATAACAAGTGAAATATGTCATTACTACCCCTACTAATCAGATGGCCTGTGCACTACTTAATTTTTTTCTTTAATGTTTTTTTATTTAATTATTAAGAACTTTTTATCATGCAGGTATTTGTAAGGTATTTATTACAAGGAAATTTCTAATATACCTTCTGAAAACTAAAATCTCAGATTTTGTCACTTCCTGTTGGAAATAAAATGAGAGAATTTTGTGAAAGGGAGAGATTGAAAGTTCTGGGGGGGGTTGTATGAGGTTTTCCTTTTTGAGAACTATTCACTGGAAGCTAACTCAAGCAACCCTATGTTGGTCTGAATACAGTTGTTTAATGGCTAAAAAAAAAGTACGTAAAAAATTTGAAAACTATGACTTGCACAATATACTTTGTAAGGTACTCCAGTTCTATCTCAGGGTAAAATGTCTGGAAAAAAGTAATGGAACATTTTAAGCAAAGCCTTTTGTATTACAGATTTACTCTGTTTCATGACTGGAAACCTTTTGCCTAATCACTGTCTTAGTCATGCCTTCACTGAAATGTCCACTCCAGCCCCTAGGTGGATGGTAAAGGAATGTTACTTGATAGATTGCGTAAAACAATGTGTACCTGTGCCCAGTGTTTGCATTTCTGTTGTTGCTGTAGTGCACATATTCATATTTTATACTTACAAATCAATAATAAAATGTTTAGACATTCATGTAATTCAGTGAATTTACTGTGTTGTGATACCTGTATTTTCCCGGAATTTATGTAGTTACTGAGGGATGCTAGCAGCAGATTAAGCAAATGTATGCAAATTTAAGCATTCCATTTTGTTGCGTATTTTGTGTTATAAGAATATTATCAGGAAATTGTGGCATCTCTCAGCTTTTGACTTGATGAGAATCCTACTATACAGTGTGGAAGACATCTAAACTTTGCAGTGGACTGAAAAATACCTTTTCTGTCCAAAGGGTGTTGTGACCAGAAGGTCTTTTACTAGTTCTGTCTTCAGGAATTTTACACTCCTGAACCAGTGCCTGCCTTAGGTGCTTCTGTATTTTCTTCAAAACTCACCTTTAGTCTTGGGTAAACTGACAAAATCTAAACAGTCACTGTTACCTTAAAAACACATCTGAAATTTATCGCATCTAGGATACCTGCGAAACTAGTGCTGGTATTTGTGACTAGATGGATAGTGAGCTGTGATGTACTTTTTTTTCTGCTTCACTCTCTTTCTCTTATTTTATTCTTTAAAGCTTCAGTTAAAAAAGAAATGTGTGCAGCTCCAAGCTCTGCCTATGTTCTTCACCAAGTTTATCTATACAGCTTTCCTTGTCTGGTTATAGCTTTAGGTCAGTCAGGCTGATTGATTGCTTCTCTTTCCTGACTGGATAGTGTTCAAAACCAGAACCACATCTTATGTAAATGTTCTATTTGTGTGAAGTTTTGACCATTGTGTTTAATAAAGGCACTTTAATTAACCTCTCTGTATTAATAAAAGTGTCCTAATTTTATCTTGATATCTGCTAATATAGCAAATGGCCATAAATTGGTGATACCCTCATTTACTAAAATACTGTATTCTCTTCTCTTGAGAGGCTGTGAAACGTTTGTACTTTAGTGTTGGGCTCGTTAGTCTTCCAGACTTTTTTCCCCTAAACTTGGAGCAACCTAATTCCATGGAAGGGAGAATTTCTTGAACCTACTTCTTGTTTGGTAAAATGTCATTGGAGTCACATGAAGCCTTTTAAGAATTCAGTGCCTTCTTTTCATGAAGCAACTTCCTATGCCACAAATCTACTGGAATGGTCACAGCCTTTGTAAGAAGGCAAGGACTTATCCTTACTTCTGTTGCTCAGTACAACTGTGCATGATGATAGTGTGTATCTTTTCTGGGAGCAAAGAAGGTTGTATTATTGCAACAGAAAGTCCTATAAAACTACATTTCTGTCCTGCGTTGTCAAAGTTTAACTTGTAGTAGTTCTGGCAGAACCTGGGAGAATTGTTTTTATCATTAATACTACTAGAAAGAGACAGTATTTTTTTCTCTTGCAACTGCTGTGTCAGAATGTCCAGCAATGTTTTTTTTTTTTTTTTTTTTGGTGGAGATGGAAAGGTGGTTTGAAATTTCTGTGGGTCTCAGTGGACAGCTCTTCTGGTATTCCGTATCCAGCATCAGGACCTACAGATTCTCATTGTTGTCTTCAGCTGCTGCAGCCACTGTCCACAGAAGCATTCAGTTCCTGCTATGCCCACATACCAGACATGTATCCACCTCTGTTTATTTCATGCCATGAACTAGAATGGAAGATGTTTGGAATTAGCCCTGCTCTTAATGAATCCTTCTATAAAAGGATTGCCTTATCCTTAGGAGACCACGTGTGGTGGTTTCATCTGAGTGGTGTTTTGTCATCCCTGGTATGACAGTGTAAAGCCTTTCTGACAGCTCCTGTTGCATATGTGACAAGAATCAGGGATTTCCACTGCTGCTTGGTGTCTTAGCTATGAGAAGTGACAGCTTCCGAGAAGACTAATACAGCTTTGGACCAAGACTTCCCTAAGGTATGAAAAAGATCATCAACCATAGTGATTCTGAAGTACATTTTTATCAATTAAAACCTTTCATTCTGTTATAAATAGGAGTACAAACAGTCTTCATGGACTTAGTTAGAAATCTCACTTGCTCCTTTCCAGGTCATTAATGTTTCAGAGTATTAGTCTAGAAAGCTAAATAAAGAGAGACACAGCCATCCTCAGAATGCTTATGTTCCACAACAGAAGTAAAAGAATGAACTTACAAAGAAATTATTTGTGATCAAGGAAAAACTCTTCCTCTTTCTCTCAAGAACTCTTGATATTTGAGAGTGGATTACTGACATGATGAATTAGCTTTGACCCTATTCCTTAGGCACATTCCTTGTAGTATGCTGCCAATGAATGTGTGGTTTTTTTTGTGCAGACCATTAATATTTAAAAGTGATGGTGTTCTTTATGAAAATCTCTTCACAGGCTTCTCCAAGGCAATCTTATTAAATATGTTCCTGTAGTTTAATCTATATCTACTTTGTTTCACCTGTATGTTTGCTTTATTTATGTTACTTTTCTGTTAAATGAATCCTGGCTTGAAAGGAAAAAACCTGGTCAAGATTCTTTTCAAATGTGTTTAGCACATAGGAATTTCAAGGGCTATTAAAAGAACCGGAGGTCATCCAGTTGAAGCAGAACTGTGTTGGAGAATGCCAGTACATTTTTTTACTATCATTTAAATACTCAGTGCTTGAAAAAATGCCTTAGCAAAACTGCGTGGAGTGTGTTCCAGTAGATGCCAGGACAGCTTAAGCAGTGTGCGAGTAAAAGTCTTAAGGATTACCCCAAACTCAAATCTAAGGCAGATGTAGGCACTTCACCTTCAAAGTGTTATTGATAGCTTTGCTAAGAAATTTGCTAGTTATGTGTCCTTTTAGCCATGCCAGCTGTTAGAGGTAGCCAAGCATGGAGGGCTCTGTGTCCCAGGGGCAATATCTCCTGTCGTAGCTAAATAGGTAAGTGCAGGACTGCTGTGTCCCCAGAGCCAGCCAGTGAGGAACTTGTATTCCCCACAAGTGTGTGTGCATGCACACGCTCACGTACAGAAAATGCGCACACAGCTAGCCATGCAGGGCAGCAGAAACTCAAACCAGGGCTTTTATTGGCACCCACATAAACACACACACACACACACAGAGCATTGAAGCAAGAACTGCGTGGACAGCCCTGTCCTTTTCCTCCTTTCCAGCTCCTCACAATGGAAGTCCACTAGTGGAATTTTCGCAGAAACTCACACACAAGCTCTCTGTGCTCCCCCAGCCAATTCTAAATGGTCTATGTAGTTTCTGGCCCCTAAACCCATGAGCACCTAAGATTCATGTTTTCACTCCAGTTGCTGGCACTTGGACCTTATTTACTTGCTGGCCAGTCTGACTTGAAATTGGCTTGAGTTCACACAAACACTCAAAATAGAAAGTCCGTTCACAAAGAAGACAGGTATAGGGTTTAGTGACAATATAGGATGGTCTGTCATCATCAAGGGCAGGGCTTAGTCAGACTAATGCACTGACCAGACGCCCATTTGCACTGCAGCTGCCCCATTTATTCTTTTTACTTACTATTTTCCCTTACTTACTTCTCCCTTACCCACTTCGATACCAGTCTTTCTCCACATCTAATGCCTTAGTTTCGTAGTGTCCTGCTTATTCTCACAGTACTGTGGTAAGTTTTACACAATCCCAAAATGTTCTTCCTCCCTGCATCCCATGCTAAGTCCCATACCCCTTAAGGCAATAACCTTTAGTTTTCAAGGTGTTTTTTGGGAAGAGTTTCTTCTTTGACTCATCTTAGTAGGTTTCACACTGGGGGAATAAGATCTAATTGACAGCTGTAGGAGTAGCTGATTCACATGCTCCCTTTTCACTCTTGAGGTTGTTAGGGTTGACCTGTTGTTTTGCTTCTGATCGTTGCTGGATCTGTTTCTGTTATGATTAGCTTTTAATCAGATAACCTAACACTGGTCTCCCAGGGGCCTGGTAACACCTGTCAAAACTGGATCTAGGTCTGTTTGGATTTTTGGCCATCTGATACGAGCATCCAAAAGATTGAAATTAGCTGAGGATATGAAATGCACAGATGTTTTGCTACTACTTCTCAGTCTCCTGGAAGTTTGCTATTACAGAATTTTGTCTACTGCGTAGCTCCTATTCAGTTTTTAGACCTATGTTTCTGTAAAGGAATAGTGATGTGTATTCTTACCGTGTGTAGATACATACTCTGTGCTTCGGACTTAGACTGCTGAGTGTGTCAGGCTCATACATCTCATGAAGGCAAAGCTCAGGCATGACCAAAACCAAGTAGTGAGTACTACTGACTCTGAACTGGTATCTGTGCTTGTTACAAAATCCTTTTGAGATAGCCCAGCACAGGGATGCATAATAACAGTAAACAGCTCTGGAGCATAAACTGTCTCACATTCTACTTCTCTGTGTTCTGGTCCAGAAAAGAGATGTCTGATAATAGTGGTCAAAAAGCACCAGTTTAAAAAAGGCAGAAAGAATCATATTACTCCCGTTCTAAACAAAGCTGTGTCTCCAAGGTAGATTGGAAGGCCAGTTGTTAATCTGAGCTGCAGGCATCGAGATACTGCTCAATTCCTTTGCAAGGCAGCTGAGCAGGCAAAAGACAAAGAGCCACAATGTCTGTTAGTCAATATCTGGCTATCTGACATCGGTATTCAGAAAACCTGGCATTTATTATTTCTACTCTCAGAGCCCAGGAGAGGGCTAATACTTGAGGCTTTGCCAAGTTGTTCTTCTCAGGAAGAGAAATAGATTATATGATTTGAAGGTTGTGAGTTTGTATATGTATGTGCAGTGCTGGTTATTTACACAAAACATGTAAACAGAGCTCATTTGCTTGAGCAGAGTAGAAACAAAGTGCAGCAAGCAGCTATTTTGCTGATGTTTTCAAGTCTGCCTGTCTAGCAAGTACTGTACTTAAAAAAATCCCTTAAAATTCAAAAAACAACACCCAAAAAACCCCACGCAACTCTCTCCTGGAATCACAGGCAAAGCATTTTTTTGCTGGTTTTTTTTTTCTGCTTTTTCAGCTGTTGTGTAAAAGACCTAATGTTCCTTTTTTACTGAGACTGAAAGGAGGGTATTCAGCCCAACTCTCAGCCTTGAGAGCAGCCAAATACTGAATGCTTAGAGAGTAGCTCAGTCTTAGATGTAAAATTTGTAGGACAAAATGCTATACCTAAAGTACAGCTTTAAAAAAGTCTTTATGTGCACTATAATACCTTTATTAACTTTCTGGGCACTGCAGTTTGTTCCCAGGTCATGCTGTATGGCATCTGAGGACTCCTGCCCTTTACTGCAAATAGTTCTTGTCATATCTTTCCCATGGACAGGTGTGAGCTGCTTTAAGATATGTCTTTCAAGGCTTCTGCCAGGTTTCCATTGGATTTCTTTGGGACATGAGTGTTTAGATTAATTCCATCCTGGGTTTTGGTTGTAGCTTTCCCCCCCCCCGCCCTCTTCTAAATGATTGCTTTTCTTCTCTAGAAGGCTTCACTATGTTTTCATCTGGTGCTTCATCACCCTGCTCCATTGGTCTAAACCTGTATGAGTTGGCTGGAGCTGAAAAAAAACCTATCTTCCTTAAGTCCTGAAAGCTTCTGAGACTTAACAGCTTCTTGGTTCTCTAAGCTACTTCTAAGACCTTGTTGTTTTGTTCACAGCTAGTAGTTCATGTGTGTACAGTTGCCTGCAAAAAGTAATCTGAGACTGAATTACCCGGGAGTTCTACATGGAAATAATACAGTGGGAGATTTATCCTATATCTTTCCCTTTACCTCCCACTCCAGTCTTCATTCTTCTTGTCACTCCTTTTGTTAAGTTACCATCTGGTCACAGTCCTCTGTCATCAGTTTGTTTCATTACCTTGTACCTTTGATTTTGTGCTAGTTATTTGAACATTTATTTTAAAGTATTGATGCATTGAAAATGTTGTGGAATATATGAAGTGAAAGTCAGAGACATGAAAATACTTCACTTCTATGTATATGTATATGTATATGTATAACATTTGATAACTCAATTGTCAGCTTGTAGTGGCCAGAGTTCACAAGAGACATAATAGAATGTGTTGCGATACAGCAAAAAAGTGGTCGAAGTATATACTGAAGTATATACTCTGTCACAACTCTCTGCCATTCAGCCAGTTCTCAGTCCACCTCACTGTCCCCTCATCTAACCCACATCTCCTGAGCTTTCCTATGAGGATGTTACGGAATTCAGTGTCAAAAGCCTTGCGGAAGTCAAGGTAGACAACATCCACTGCTCTGTCCTCATCAACCCAAGCCAGACATGCCATCGATAGGAGGGTATCATACTGGTCACACATGATTTCCTCTTGGTGAATCCATGTTGTTTCCTCCTGATAACCTTCTTTTCCTTTCCATGCTTAGAGATGCTTTAGATACTGGAGCACAAGGATTTACTTGTAAAATACATAGCACTGCGTTTTTGTTAGGATAGGCACATTATAATAATTAGTGGGCTACAGCTATTTTTATTGAAATGTAAACCTCGGTGATTTATATTGTACATACTGCCATATGTAAATGAATTCTTGTGAGTAGTTTAATTGATTGGAGGAGGAATGAATTATCATAGAATCTTAGAAAATGCTTAGTTGGAAGGGATGCATCAGGATCACCGAGTCCAGCTCCTGGACCTGCCCAGGACACCCCGAGAGCCGTACCATGTACCTAAGAGTATTGGTCTGAGACTTCTTGAACTCTGTCAGGCTGGTGCTGTAACCACTTCCCTGGGGAGCCTATTCCAGTGCCCAAGCACTCTCTGGGTGAAGAAGCTTTTCCTGATAGCCAGCCTAAACCTCCCCTGACATAACTTCAGGCCGTTCCTTCTAGTCCTGTCAGTGGTCACAAGAGGAAGAGATGGGTACCTGCCCCTCTGTTTCCCCTCTTGAGGATGTTGAAGACTGCCATGAGTTCTCCCCTCACTCTCCTTCAGGCTGAACAAACCAAGTGACCTCAGCCTATCCTCATGTAGCTTTCTCTCCAGACCCTTCACCATCCTTGTGGCCCTTCTTTGGAGATGTTCGAGGCCAGGCTGGACAGGGTGCAGAGCAACCCCACCCAGTCAGAGGTATCCCTGCCTGTGGCAGGGGAATTGCACTGGTTGAGCTTTAATGTCCCTTCCAACCCAGACAATTCTGTGATTCTGTGAAGTGCAGCAAATATAAGGCATTACAGGCAGCTACTATTTATTTACACAGTATTTTATAGGTGGATTTGGCTAAGAGCATAGTTAACCTTTTGTCCCAAAGCCATGAGCATGATACATCTAATTTTATCTTTTGTTCCCGAGTAATTTAATTCTTTTTTAATCAAGTCCTCCAGAGCTGAAAATCAGAGTTTTGTAATTTAAAATACAAGAGAAGACTGTTCGAGTTTCTTTTTAATTATGTTTTGGCACGTTTGTTGCTGCTGTTAGCATTCAGTCCCATAATTCCATAGCAATGCAAAAGTCTGCTTTTAATTAGAATGTTATTTCATGGAATGTAGCAGAAATTGTTTAAACTTTGCTGAAATACAGACTGGTTCTGTTGTGCCAGATTGGAAGATGTAAATTGCTGTTTTGTAGTGGTGTGGGTGATGTCAGCAAAATGTCAGTGGAGGTGATTTGTGGGAGTAAATCACTAACTGGATAGGAAGATTTAAAGTTGAGAGTTCATAAATCATCTTATTTTGTATGTTGATTTGACTTCAAAATGCGAATTACTAGGAAGCATGAAATGCACTATATATTTTACAAAGGAAAAAAGTGAAATGTCAGGGAGAGTAATGTCTCATGGAATCATAAAATGCTTTTGATTGGGAGGGACTTTCAAGACCGTCTAGTTCCAATTCCTCTACCATGGGCAGGGACACCTTCCACTTGACACCAGGTTGCTCAAAGCTCCATCCAGCCTGGCCTTGAACACTTCCAGGGATGGGGTGGCCACAGCTTCTCTGGGCAACCTGTTCCAGTGCTTCAGCACACTCACAGTAAAGAATTTCTTCTTTTGAATCTAAATCTGCCCTCTTTCAGTTTGAAGCTATTCCTCCTTGTCCTGTCACTACGTGTCCTTGTAAAAAGACTCTCTTCAGCTTTCCTGTAGCTCCCTTTAGGTACTGGAAGGTGCTCAGAGGTGTTGCCAGAGCTTTCTCTTCTCCAAGCTGAACAACAACTCTCTCAGCCTGTCTTCGTAGCAGAGGAGCTCTTCCAGCCCTGTGATCATCCTGGTGACCTACTCTGGACTCCTTCCAGCAGATCCATGTCCTTCTTATGTTGGGGGCCCCAGATATGGACACAGTACTCAGGTAGGAGCAGAGTAGTGGAGTAGAGGGGGAGAATCACCTTGACTTGCTGGCTATGCTGCTTTGGATGCAGCCCAGGACACAATAGGCTTTCTGAGCTGCAGGCACACATTGCTGAATTGTGTCAAGCTTCTCATTCACCAACACCTCCAAATTCTTCTCTTCAGGGCTCCTCTCAATGTTTTCTCTACCCAGCCCGTATTTGTGCTTCAGATTGCCTTGAGACTGTGCTTCACAGGTGCAGCACCTTGCACTCAGCTGTGTTGAACTTCATGAGGTTCTCACAGACCCACCTCTCAAACCTGTTTAGGTCCCTCTGGATCCCTTCCCTCCAGTGTGACAGCACCACACAGCTCGGTGGTGTTGGCAAACATGCCGAGGGTGCGCTCGATCCCTGTCACTGACAAAGGTGTTAAAACAGCACCAGTTCCAGACGGACACCTGAGGAACCCCAGCCCTCACTGCTCTCCTCTTGGATATCGAGCTGTTGATCACAACTCTTGAGTGCGTCCATCCAGCCAACTCCTTATCCACAAGTGATCCATCTGTCAAATTCACGTCCCTCTGGTTTAAAGACAAGGATATTGTGTAGGACAGTGTCAAATGCTTTCTGAGTCATCATACTGTTGTAGTATTTATTTCATTTGGCAGTATAGTTTTCTTAGTTTTATGAGGTTCCTGCTAGTTAAATTTGGCAAATATGTCTAGATATTACTAATTACTGTTCCAATGTTGCTGACATGACTAGTGTAATTTTTCCAAAATCTGTTGAATATACTGTGTTTTGCATAGGTCATATTGTGCACTGCTTAGGGTTTCTTTTTTTTTTTTCTTTTAAGTTTTAGTCACCTGTAAGTGGTTGTATCTGCATACTTCAGGACAATCTAGGCTCTTGTTGAGCTGGACTCCATAAACGTAATTAAGATGATGATGGTGGTGTGGTGTAATTAGGTTCATTAACAATATAGACACGGAGGGAGTGTCTTATTCACAGGAGATGTTACATGTCTTCAATTGTATGACTGTGATTTGTCTATTTAGAACTTTTCTTTCAAGTGAGTTGGTTTTTCTTAAAGGCTGGGATTCTTTGTATGAAAGATGCATATATATGTTTCTTCCAAACAAGTATGGAGAGACATGGCATATATATTGTCTGAAGAGAAGGATTTTTTTTCTGCAGTTTTTGGCTTTTTAGAAGGAATGGTATTTCAGTTTTGAGAAATTGTTTGAAATGTAAATATAAAGGCACATGTAAATGAAATATATCTTTAAAATTTTGTTATGTGTTTAACTTAGTTTAGTATCTCTTGCTTTTTTTAAAACAAAATTTAAAAATTCACCTGATTTTCTCTTGCACTTGTTTTAAGTCAGTCCTAACACCTCAGCACTGTTTTGGTGACTCTTTATCTTTTTCCCACTGTTGTTACACTTGCAGTTTGCAAACATTAAAGCATTAGCTAAAAGAAACAGGTACTGACTGAGGGTGGCCAAACTCTGGTTTCAATAAGCAGCATTAATTTATGCCCACATTGATTGAAAGTACCTATCTCCACCTAGTGCTCTTGTTTCTAGCTTACTTTTACCAGGCTGATGATTAGAACATCCTTGCATGAGGAAAGCTCGATCTATCTCCCTCCAGGACTCATCAATAACTGTATTTATTTGGATAGTCCTTAGGGTTTTAAGCAGAGCACCAAAAGTCATTACTGTCCCTCAGGATTTGATTGTGCTGTGGCTGAAATGATGCCAGCCTGTGACAGTCAAAGCAAAAGGCCTCTGTTTGGTTATCAGATGCTATTGTATTCATACTGCTTTAACTTCTAAGCCATTTTGATCATTCTTGCGATCATTTTTACTGTCATTTTTATTTCTCCATGTTGTGTTACACAATTATGGATCAGCGAGGAACTGAGGCATGGTTGTGATGATCCTTTACTGGGTTTAACATACTTTGATTTACCTTTTGATGAAGCTTGTGCGTTCTTGGAATTTTTTGGTGTTACAGCAGGAAACAGCATGTGTTCTAAAGCTTTTGGCAGGTGCTCTGTGTGTGTGCACACCCAGCCCGAGCCGACCTTGCGAGTGTGAGGATTGCTTAGTTAATGCTGCTGCCCTCCTTGGATCTATGTAGGCTTATTAGGGAATCAGTGTCTGGTCGTACTGGGATTAATGATTAATGAATTACGGGTATAGTATTAGTTCCCCCTTCTGTTTGCTTTCCTTCAGGAAGGCTGATTTCTGGCACAGAAACAAGTACCTCGAGAGCTGGTGATATCTTACACTGTGCCAGCTGTCTTTGAGGTGGATAGTTACTGGATTTCTGTTTGGCAAATCCTGTAACAGGATTTTGGTGCTGGTGACATGACAGGCTTACCTGGATTCCTTATGCTTCCCACCCTACTACAAGGGATAAATACCTTTTTTGTGTGGGTCTGTGAGAAGGGTTCGCTGTAGCCTAAGTGTTTTGCAGCCCAAATGAGTGGTGCAGCTTTCCTCACTAGCACCAGCCTTCCTGAAGTCCCCTTTCCCCCGACAAGTTGTCCACCACAGTGAGCCGAGTTAGTTTGCTGGGGCATCAGGTAAGTGCCAGAGCCTGAATGACAGATGGGATTATAACATTCGTATTTAGGTTTTAAAACTTCACCTAGGATTCTTTTGTTACTGTTCTAAGTTAGCCTTAGCACTTCACCATTATTTTCTGTATTTTTTTATTGTAGTCCTTGCCATTATAGCTGCAGTTGGCAAACATTAAAGCATTAGCTAAAAGAAAATGTTGCAATTGAAATTTTAGGATTTAACAGAAATTCTGGAATAAAAGAGTATGATGATCTAGATGAAAGCATATTTGTATTAAGTAAGAATATGGAATATCTTTCAGCATATTGAATAATCAAATACCTAATAAAGTTCGTGCATAGTTCCACATATCTGAGTTACTTAGTAATCCTTCAATGTCTACCTGGTACGTAGGCAGACATTTCTTTCATCGTAATGATTAGATAGTGCGATCTTCACCTTAGCATACTGCGTGGGTGTTTTGAATTTAAGGTACATTAAAATGAAACAGTAAAAGGAAAAACTATGAAATATTCTTTGGTATATGGTTCCCACTAAGGAATTGCAAAGTCAGCCACTATGTGAAGGCTGATGTGGAAGAAGAGCTCACCTATGAAACACAGGCTCATTTGGTCTTGTAGAGCCTTATCACCCAATTCCTTCCAGTTTGGGGGGGGATGAAAGCTGAGACTTTCATGGACTATTTTTTCTGGACCCTGGTTGTCTGATAGGAGCATTATGAGCATGACATTTTATCACTTCTCTCCAGAAGTGTCTAGCTGGCTATCCTTGCATTTTGATGGTTTCCATTTTTACCATTTCTTTTCAACATTAATTAATCCAGCATCTTCTAATTCACAGATCAACAGCAATAATTAATCTATGTGGTATAAGGCATTCAGTTTCTTGTCTCAGCAGTTCTTACTGGCAGCAGTGTAACTTTGACTTTTAAGGCATTCTGTTTCTGTTTGCTAAAGTTTTGACAGTATAGTCACTGATATTTAAAAAAGAAATGTGTAACATTTTGACCTACAAAGATTACATGTCCAGCACGTGTGATGCATCACCTCTGTATTTCTAAAAAGGAAAATATTGCTAAAGCAAGGCATTGGCAGTTTTGTTAGAATTCCTGTGAAGTAATGATGTGTTCACAGTGTAACATGCTGCTGAATGTATCATGCATAGCAACAAATAGTTATTTGTGGAAGGGGAAAAGGTGTTCTCATCTGTAATCAATATTGTGACTTTTTTAGACCAGTCTTGGAATGAAAAAATTTTCTAAATTTTAACCCTAGTTCAACAATAACATTTTTGAGAAAAGTTTTCTGCATTGTAAGAGAAAACCCCACCAAAGTACCCTAGAGAATTATCTTACTTGTTTTTGCCCATTTCAGTGATCTGGGTACATCAGCCAGAAGCTGGAGATCTAAAAGCTGTCAAAGATTCATTTGAAACATGAAAGTAGCTGTTATAGACCATAATAACGGTTTCAAGTTCACTGTGTCCAAAATGTTATGTTTTTGTTGCAGGAAAGGTGTTAAAGTTAGAACAGTGCATAGCTAGATCATGCTAGTATGAAAGGACAGTTGATGTAAGGTTTAGTAACCCCAAGAGACAAGGCTGCCTTGTTGACAGCATTTTATGGAGGTAGAAGAAGAATATTTGCAAGTCACTGAGCTTTTGATGAGGTGACTTAGGGTGATGGCATTTGCTCTCTCTGAAGCAGTTTAAAAGGAGGGATCTTCAAATACCAGTGACTAAAAATATTGCACGATTTGGTTTCATTCTGAGAAGAAAGGCAACACCTGGCAAAGGAACCCTGTTAATATAGTAAAATGTATGAACTTTCTACCTCTAGTAAATGTTTCAGCTCAAATGCATATAATACCTATCATTATAAAATATTCACTCATGTATATACTCTCAACATTGTTCAAAACATTGTTCATCTGTTCAAAAATGCTATGTTTCTTTATCATAATGTACAGTACAGAATGTTCAATTAATCAGGTCAGTAAGACTTAGTTAAGATGATGCTGAAGTCTACATAGAATGCTAATGATTTTCAATACAAGATTATGCTGCACAGATCAGGAGTATGAGAAGATGAGTGTGTGTATTTATTTCAGTATCATTGTCAGGAGAAGTGGTGGGGTGAATCACCCAGCTCACCTGAATTTTATTGTTCTTGAGTCCATAATGAACTATCTGTATTTACCCCTTAAGCCATTTGTACTGTACGTGTTACTGCATAGTTCTTAAGGTTCTGTGTAAAATTTCACAGAGAAGATATTTCGTATTTGAAAAACACAACAAGGATGCAGTTTCACAATTGGCTTAAGCCTACATTTAAAGTCTTAGCTTAGCCCCAGCACTTGGTTCTTCTGTTTGTCTTTAGTGCTGGCACCTGTGCTTTTGATATAATCAGTTGGATGAAGGCTTGTTGAGCCTGAAAATCGCCACAGAGGATATGGGAGCAGGTTTTCTTCTGGATTAGGGAGCTACGTGGCATAGTGGTGTGAACACAAGCACAGGCAGAGGAAGTGCCTGGAATTAAGCAGAAGTCCTTTTAACTGGAAGAATCGAGTTGGATGCAAGTGAATTGTGCAGACTGTAAAGTGATAATTCTAATAAATGTCACTCAGAAGATACACTGAATAACAGCAAATCCAAGACCTCATTACCATTGAAATAACTTATCCATCCTCTGTGCAGTGTTGTCCACATCAGGTTATCCCTGCATTTGCACTTAACTTTGCAACTTGCTCATTATGTTTCAGCTTGTTAGAACAACTTCCAAAAGACATGAATAAAGGAGCTAGAGCTGGTGCAGAGGGCAGAGCTATATGCCTGTGGCTATGAGAGAGAGGAGCAAACTGCCTCTTTCACAGCAACACTGAGTTCAACTTGACCTCATGTGTGTGACTGAGCCACAGATCCACTCTCAGCCCCAGGAAAGGAAAAGGGGAGATTAGTTCCTGCCATCAAAAATGGGAAGGAAGGGAGAGTGTTGATTCCTTCTGGTGATGTTTATTCTGTGCCCTGTCTTGCTTCAGCTGTGTCACTTGTGGCTCTTCTGTTCACTGCATTTAACCTGTAAGACAGAAAAGTTAGCCAGTTGGTTTTGCTTTGGGGACTTCTTGGTGGATTTAACAGGAGGGGAGGTGGGTGAAAAAATTGAAGTAGGGAGTTTGACTTCCTGCACTTGTAGTGTTAGTACTAGTCGTACTGGTTTGGTCTGGATAGTAAAATTGAGGGATTGCTGACAAATTTCAGAAAAAAATGCTACAAGAGGGAAATAATGTGTGAGAAATGTGAAATGAAGCTCATGGGGGGAAAACCTTTTACATCTACGGATGGGATCTAGTGCATTTATTATCAGTGTCTGAGGAATGATGGGTCCACAGAAGTCACAGCTCAGTGCTGTAAAAGGACTGTAAGGAGGATGTTACAGAGTGTCAGGAAAGGAAATAGTGAATAAGCACTGTCTCGTGCCTTAAACATGATTTTCATCTCAGAAAGAATAAAACAACTGAGAGAAATTACATGGAAAATAAAAAATGGTGAGTGAAATGAAAAAAGTAAATAAAAAACATTTTTCTTCTGTTTCTTCCCACAGAAGAGGCTTGCATACAGTTTCTGAACAAACAAAAAGGAAATTATTCTTCAGATATGGGCAGTTAAGTGTGTAGAAGTTCTTGCCACAGGATGTTAATGTTAAACTTTTATCACGGGGCGACTGAACAAATTTGTAGAAAAATACTTCACTGAAGACTGATAAATACAAAGATTTTATCTGTGGCCCCTATAGCAAATTGTTGCAGACTGGGCCAGTATTTGGCTGTTGTTTGATCATTTCTGTATTCTTCCCAAGATGTCCACTTTCGGCCACTGCCAGGAATAGGATAATGGACAAAGTAGATGCAACTTTGATGTGACTCAGTGTAACTGTTCTTCTGCTAGCAGAACTCAAAGTAGCTACATGAATTGTCAAGATAAGTTTTGGAGAAGATTTGTTGTAATGTGTAAATGGCTCAAGTAAATTGAGACTTTCTTACTGAGCATTGGACCACGCTTGACACTGATAATTTTTGAACTCTTCAGGTAAGAAAAAATGTTTTTGAAGGTAAAAATATGCAACTGTTGATTATTATACCTCTACAGGTAGAATAACAGTTGTGCTGTTTTGTATTAAAATTGTAGAAGATAGGTTAAATCACATATGCGAAGTGATTGATATACTCAGTACACAAAGTATTGAGTGTTGCAAATTCATGCTGTGTTTTTAAAGAGCTTGGCCAGTGTAGATCCCTGAATAAAGTCTCATATCTGTAGATAAGAAAAAGTTAGTATGTGTGAGTTTGGAAGTGATCAGTAAAAAATATATAGTAAAAATCACGAACTTCGTGGGTTTTTTTCTAGAAAATATTTCTGTATTAGTACTTTGTTGTGAAGACTGCTTTGAAATGAACAGTAAGTTGTTGAAGCCATTTCAGGTGCTATGCTAAAGGCCATAACTGTTCTCTCCCTAATTACTATTCACTTGGACATGCCATGTACAGAATAAAGAAGAAATAAACTTGTACCTTATTTTTGAAATGTATACAGAAGTTATGAAGGTGTTCTGAAATGTTCCCCTCCTACTCTCAGAAATGTTTTTGGTACTCATCCAGCTCTTTACATTTTTAAAATAAAATTTCTAGTCTGGTATATTCTCTGTTTTGCATGAGTCAGATGTGCGTTAGTAGTTCCCACTGTTTTAATTAAAGTGGCAGAATCCTTGTCAAGGCAGACTGAGGTGGAGAGGACAAAACAGAATAAAACCTCGCATCTCATCTTGATTCTTAGGTTAATCATCTCTAAAGTCATAATCACATAATTCTTCTAACCACCTACAGAATCTTCTAACATAGATGGTAGTTTTATGTTGAAAGTAAGAACAAACAAGAAAAACATTTAAATTCCAAAAGGAAAATGTAAAGGTTTTCAAGCTTCATAAGGAACTTGCAAAAGGAGGGTATGTAATCCTACATCTTTCTGTATTCTGAGTTGTTCTTTTTCAGTGTGTGTTTTTTAAGTAAAAAACCGTTAAGTGGGTGCAGCATAATTTTTGATGACAATAGCAATGTAACTACAGTATGTGTGAGATAGATGCAGGGTCATGGGGTTCACACGAAACTGGACAAATCCTTTCAGTACTTACCTGGTTTTGAGGTTGCTTTATATATGCGTGGTATACATTTTATATGTATTTTATAGAAATTGAAGGGCTGGGAGTACATACAGAATTAATGAAGTCATGACAGTCTTTTGGTGTTCTCCTTTAAGAGAACCAAAGCCAGAATTTTTCTGTTGTGAGAAGAGTACTAATTCTTGGAAAATTTCTGTTCTGTTGTCTTTCTATTTGTATCATTTACTGAATTAACCTCAGAGCTTAATGCCTTTAGGTTGCAATCCTGGTTTTAAGTTGGCTTAAAAATTTATATAAACTTGAAAAGCTTAGAAGTTCTCTTCTAGTTTTAATTCAAGCTTTTGCTTCTGTTACAGTTGAGAAATTTCAAGCTACCCTATAGCCTGTTCCTACAGATGAATGGGGTCCACTTTAAATCTAAGTAGAGTCAACTATTGCTTTCCTGTTTTCATAACGGGTGTACAAATTCCATTCTCTGATTCTTGCATATGGTAGCTGACAGCACATTCATCTTGTCGCTTATGTGTGTTTCAGATCTCTGTTTTGATTTCCCAGCTTAGTTTCAGTCTCTCTCACAGAAATGTGACTACAGTCTTGCAAGTAACTTCAGTCTCTGCCGTAGTACTGCCATACAGTTTTTGGTTGCACCCACACATTAATTTATTTACTGAAAGCGACAAACCATTTTCAGTGATGCAGTGTTTGTCCAGAGCTTTAGCAATACTTTAAAATGCTGAAAATCACCTTTGTATAAAAATGTTACACCACTGCTTTTTTTGTAGTAGTAGGAAAAGGCATTTTTATAAGCTTAGTTGTGAAGTTTTTTATAGTTGTTAATAGTGCCTTACTGACTGCTGAGTTCCCTTTCACCACTGTGTACATGTAGTATGTGCTGCCTGAATATTATACCCACTTGTCTATATTTTTAAATTTTTTTTTTTTTAATCTGAATGACAGTTCATGGGCAGTGCTGAAGAGTAAGATTGTACTCAGCCAGACCCATTTGCGGTTTTGAAGGCAAGTGGCGTACTCTGGATTTAGGGTACTGTGTAAGCTGTGTGACTCTGGACTGCAGTTTCTTCCTTCTGCAAGAAGGGAGAAAAAAAAAATCCTCATATAAACACAGTTAATTTGTTCTATTTTGCTAGACTCTCAGAAAATTCAAAGTTATCTTTAGCCTGTTTTTTTTACACAGACTGTTCTACAGTGTTGTTACAAAGAGCCTCCTTTCTTAATCAGCCCATTGATTGTCAGGCCCTGCCAGTGATGCTCAGTTTTATTGAAAAAGGACTCCTCTGATTTTGAAGAGAATGTAATATTTTGGCAGCTGACTTAAAACTCCAGGCTTTGTTTTGGTATAAGTGTACATTCAGTAATTGTACCCATGTCCAGGAAATGCAATGATCCTGTTTCTTATGTGAACATTTTTTAATCTTAAGTATAAAATGAGCTTGATGAATTGGATGCCTTCACGTTGTATTTCTCTACTACAGCAATTTCTCTCCCCTCATACCATAATTTAAGAGGGCAAAGAATCCATAATATGAGCAGTAGGTCCTTCAGAAGCACTCAGCTTTTTATGTTCAAAGGTGGCATCTCCACTTTTCTGCTAAAGCTCTTTGGTTGTGCTGATAAGGCTGCCATTATCAGTAGTCGTAAGTAAGTAAGCTTACTGTGTGGGTAGAGGTGTAATGACAGGACTTCATGGGGACTGCAGAGAACTGTGAGCCGAGCGAGCATCCCCTACTGTGCCTTCAGTGCCTTCGGAGTGCTCCCCAGGCAGGCTGTGCCTGGGGTAACTGTGCCTGGAGCTGGCTGTGCTCTTCAGTGTGTACCTGCTCAGGCACTTCCCACACTTACCGTGCTCTTCCCAAACTCCTGGGATGCAGTACCAGAGAGGAGCGTGGAGATCTCACCCTGCGGAAAGCCGGTGGATGTGCTGGGCAGCAGGACATGGAGCTGAGCCCGAGGTGCTGGCAGCCAGCCTACTGGAGAGGTCTTTCTGTAGTGAACACGGAGGTGGTGTTCCGGAGCAGCTGACACTGAGGAAGTGCTGAAAGGCACCTCCTGAAGAAATGAAGTGAAATCTGTGAGCCTTTATACGAAGATTTCTGCATTGTCCGTGTGCAGAAGAATCATTGTTACAACTACACGTAATTGGTTTGTCCATCATCTGGACGGATACAGGCAAAAGAGTGTTTTTCTGAAATAACTTTGCAATGCAAACTGTTAAAATTATAGAATACCTGACGCTTTTGTTAGATCAGATTATGTAGAAAAAGTGAACATATCTTTGGGTTTACAGCTTTTTCCTCAGCTCTAACAAGAACCGACTTACTATCAGTCTGGTTGAACAACTCTGAGCCTGAATACTAGCCTGCTTATCATTCCCAGTATCAATAACTGTTTATTAAAAGAGTTTTGCTGTTCTTATCTTCAGGCCTTTACAGTTTTAACACCACCATGATGCACTTGCAGGTGAAGGCTAAGTCCTGTAAAAATTGCTGAGTGACTTTATTTTGCATTTCGATGTTTGACTGTCCTTTTAAAGTTTTCATAAAATATTTCTTTATCCTGCTAATCAGGATAACTTGTCCTTTGCTAATTATATGATTATTTGCAATGTTTCCAAATTATTGTAGATTAGGTGTGAGGAGTAAAAGAAATAACAGCTTAAGAGCTGTTTGTGTTACAAGTTAGGTTTTTTAAGTCTTGAAGTATGGCTTATCATGGCAGAAGAGTGTGCCCACATTTATAAGTTTTCAGTGTGGATTAGACCCTGTATTCAGACATGTTTTGATTTAACTACAGACCCTATCTTGGGAGAATTGAGGGCAGATTCTGCTGTTTTGAAAGCACGCTTCCAAAACTGTCACTTGCTGTTCTATTCATACACTCTTGCAGCAGTAGTTTTTGAACTTTCCTGTCCTTATTGCATGTTTATTTTAGGAGGCTGGTTCTGCAAAACATGTCCTCCTTTGGTTTGAAATGGTTATTGAGCTGTAAAAATGGGACCTGCAAGAGTGTATTTCTAAGAAAATGTATTTTTAAAGTTACTTGCTATTTTTGATTTTTTTTTTCTTTATTTTGACTTAGAGGTAAAAGATGGAAGAACACATTGTTCACAGCCACATTCTCTCTTTGGCCTTAAGCACTTAACTTCTTGCAGAGGAGTTTGTCCAGTCTTTGTAGTCACTAGTGCAGCAGCATACTTAATGACACAATCATTACATGCCCTTTTAATTTGATTTACAGTAATTTTTAGCTTGTAGAAGTTGAATTTACTAGTTTTATTTAAGCTCATGCAATTTTACAGTAAAAAAAAATTCTGTGAAGTTTTAAGTTGAGCAAATTATTGTGGGTCGTTTGGGCGTAGTTCCTAATTGTTACTTGATCTGAGATAGAAGAAGGAAGCAGGCAGAAGAACTGTTACTTTTTATTTGGCCATAGGCTAAATAAAACTAGCGTGTTTCAAATACCTCTGCTTTTCAGATAGATTGCTTGGTAAATCTGGGGGTTTTAACAAGGGTTTTAACAGTTGAGGCAGTCTGTTCATTTTTAGGATTGATCTTTTCCAGCAGCAAATTACTTCCCACTAGTGAATTTCTTCCAGTATCTTTCAAAGAGCAATGTGATTTAAGTTAAAAACCCAAAATGTCAGAGTATTGCAGGCATTGTAGGGATTTCTCTTAAGTCTATATCCATAAACATTTTTTAGACAGGGAATCATATGCTCGGTTATTTAGCCTTGCAGAACTGTCAGAAGCTCAGAAAACCAAAATGTAGCAACTCATTTCACCTTTGTTGCCACACCAATATTCTCTTCTGTATTAAAAAAAAGTATGGCTTTGCAGGCCCTACCCCTTCACTTGTTTCTGTCCTGGCTCCTCCACCTCTGGGAATGGAGACAGGGCAGTCTGCAGCTGCGTTTCAGGTGATTAATTCAGTTTACAGTGCATATATGAGTAGGAGAATGCTGTAGTTTGAGCTCTCTCTGAGGTATAGTCACATGTAGCACTAAGAGTACATGCATCCTGGTTCTCATTTTCTCTAAAGAATTTTAAAAAACCCTAACTCTAAAAGAATTAATTAAACAACTGTAAGTAGAGCATGGGAAGTGACAGCGCAACAAACAAGTTACGTTTTCCAATATTTCTGCTTTTTCCTGAAGAACCATTCCTGTACAAACATGCAGCCTGCCTGCTCCATTTCAGTTTTAAAAGAAAATCCTTCCTAAGCCAGATATAAATAGACAGTTGACAGGTAATCTAAAGAAAATTGAAAGCTTTGACTTTCCCTCAGACCTGTTTTGAGATAATTTTCTGTGTTTCTTAGAGGACATGTGGAATAAAGTCTTCACACTATGATTCCTGAGGTCCTCATCCCCAGTATTTGTGTGGCCCTGAAATCCTAGATTTGTTCTGTAAGGAGCAAATAATACTGTTCTATTTCACTGTGGAGTCTATATAAGTTTTGCACTGCACATTGATTGCATTGCAAATTATTGCCATATTTTTTAAAAAACTGTAACAGCAGTTTTTCTCTCATTGTTTCTGGTTCCTGAGAATTTCCTCAACCTGAACAAAATTTTCTTGCAAAATTTTGTCATCTACAGAATCAGTATGATTATCTTTCGCTTTCATTATATCTGACAGAGTAAAAAACGCCTGGAGCTTAGAAATTGTGTAGTGACTGCATATCAAATCTGTTTTTTGAAATGGTAAAAAACTCCTCAAAATTATGTATCTTTTGAGGCATCTGTGTTGGTGTTGTGTGTGCATGTTCCTTTGCTTGTATATGTGCGTTATTCTTGACATTCTAATTTCGTTCCAGTACCTGGAGTGACAGTGCATTCTGGTCCTTCCTTTACATATCAGGGTTGAGAGTTTTAAGAACCATATTTTGCAAATTAGCTTTTCACAGGCCCTTAACCAGCCTATACTTTGCAAAAGTGGAGAGAGAGTGCTTAATTTTTGTCTACTCCTGACATTTTGTGAGGAAGATTGGTTTACTTTCATGGGGATTGTGCATCACTTAACTGAGTATTAAATATAATCACCAGAGATAAATGCCTGAAATAAATGGCAGAAAAGGAGGGGCAGAGGCTGAAGGAGTAAAACAATGAAGGGTTTTTTTTGCCTCTCAATTGAAGTAAAGTCTTTGTACCCACACACTCCTCTTGCTGTGATCTCCACTCTTGAACCAAAAGCCTTTCTTTTAGTGAAGACCATGGTACCTGCAGTTCCAGTCACAGTTCAAATCCAGGCAGGAAAACATGAGCTAAGTCACATTTCTGATGTCTCTGTTTTCCTTTAATTGATCTAAACACTTAGCAGAGTCAGAAAATTTACAGGAAATAAACGAATGAATCTTCCTGTTCATATCTTACGGCTGTTTTCTGCTCTTGGTGGGCTGGGTCAGCTGAAGGCTCTGTGTGGAGAGGCTGGAGTGAGCAAAGCCTGGAAGATCAGTAGGGAAGTACTCCTTCACCTGTCTTTTTCCTAGCTTAATTTATATTTTACTCTACAGATTGGAAAAAAGCCCCAAACAAACACCACATATCCACGGGGCTTAAACTCCACTTTATAAAACAATTTTGCATCTGGTCATTGATTATTATGAAGTATTATATGAAACCATTTCAACTACATGTAATTGTGTGTTAGCACATAAGGTAGTGTGATGCTTTTTCCAGTGGGATCTGACAGAAAAAAATTTTTAAGAAAGTCAGAGCAAGCTTCCTGAGGTTTACCGTGAATTTTAAGTGCGAACTAGTATTTTATATTTAAAGAGCAGTTTTCATTTAAGGATTCATTCATATTCATTTAGTTGTTTTTATTACCCATGTATTTTGTATGTATGTATTTTGCCCAGTTGATCTTAAAATTCCTGACAGTACTGACGAATGTGTACATTGTTCATGTGCAGTGGAAAGTACGCCTTTTGTGGAAGGTACAGCTGAGAATGCTGCTGCATGTCAGACTGTGTGAACAAAGATCACTCTGGTACTGGAGTTCTCATTTGCAGGAAGAAGCAGCTGCTTTCAAACTAAAATTGGTTCATTATTCATTTTTATAGATCTTAATGATTCATAAAGATTTTTTACTTTTTATTTGATGATAGACATAGGTAAGTAACAGGCATATCTGAGAAAAGCAGTTTGTAGAGAAATAGCTGAAGGGAAAATTACTTTTTTGTGTTATTGGATTAAGTTGCAGCTTGCTATAATTTTGTAGGATCTTATTTGGATATATTCCAATCACCTGAAAAATAATAAATAACATTGTAAAGTCCAGGTCTCCTTGCAGTTGTAATAATGAAATTAAAATAAAACATACTACACTGCAAAACTTAATAAAATTTTCAGTATATTGCTTTGCTCCAAACACGTGGAAGACTTCTACTAATTTATAAATTACCTGAAGAAACTGCTATCCTTCTCTAGACTGCTAAGCTAAAATCTGCTTTAAGCTTGGAACTTTCTGGCCTACGCTGATCCTTGGCTTCTGCAAATAGCTGACAACGAAGCCCAAACGATTGATTTTAAAATTGTTTTCAATTATCTTTACATGTTGTCACGAGGATATTATTAATGCAGCTGTTTTCAGAGAAGTACCATTTTTCTGATCAAAACTAAATTTTGTGACATGTTTGGTTCATTTTATTCTTTTTCTGGGAGTGTAAACAGTTATCACTGGAATTTAAGTAGCCCTGTCTCTCAATTGTTATAATCTCCCCATTAAAAAGCAAAATTATTTTTAATGAAGTTTATTCATTCATTAATACAGCACTCATTCATTTGAAATTAAATACCTATTTTTACTAGTTGCCTGATGTGTAAATTGCCCCTTTTTTCTGCCATTGGTGTAGACAGTTGAAGTCAACTAGGTTTCTAAGTTCTAGTTTCTAGTCTCCTCACCTTTCTAAATTAGGTAGGTACATTTTATCTTCCTGGCATAAGGCTTCAGAATTGCAATTATGAACACTGTTCTCTTCTAATTTTGTCTGTACTGCCTAGTATTTCATGTTGATACTTTCTTCCTGTCAATGACAATTATTTCATCTTTAACCTTGCATTTCTATGGATGTGATGACTATTTTGAAGTCCCAGGTTATATATAAATTGCATATGTTCTTTTCAAGAGAGATGACACCTGAGTAGTATCTTTGAGCCAAAGATAAAATTATTTTAGAGAATATGTCTTCTCTGCATTCTTTTGCAAAGCTTGTGTTTTGTGGGGCTGTCCAGTGTTAACTAAAGCAGAGGAGGAGTCTTTGTGTATGACTTGGGTAAATATTTTTAATTTCAGGTCTCTTACAGTTCTAGAATCTTATTTATTTAAAATTCATGAGATACATAATTATTTTTATGTAAAATGATATTATAAAAGGAAATGTCATTTCCTTTTAGAGCTACTGATTAATCTGCTTCTATTTAAAGATCTAATAACTCATACCGTAATCACACTCTCATTATAAAATAATTAGATGGTTCTGGGGAGTCACAGTTATGAGAGCTAGTCATAGACCTAGGATGTTAGAAACAAAAAAAAAAAAACCAATCAAATCTTTGTTTTCCAGAAGATACAAAGAAACTTATTTTGATTATATTATGTCATGGAAGTATATGCATTTCTTCTTTTTCATTTTTATCTTGGTGGATCTTGGTCAAAAAAGCTGCATCAGACCCAGTTCACTGTACTCATACCAGCATTTTGGATGTCAAAATGGCAAATGAAATTCATCCTAGATAAATGTTGAAGCAGTGAACACTGAAAGATAATCATAACTTTTTGTATGAAACAAAGGATTCTAAGGTGATAATCATTATTTGGGGAACTACTGTTGAAAGAAATGTTTCATAAAAGCATCAGCTTTGTGTTCAGTAGTGACAAAAAGAGGCAAATGCATGATGAGAAACAAAGGAGGAGACAACATGGTAGAAAATGTCATTGTACCAAAATATACACCCTCCACACATTGCCTGTGGAATATTGCGTACAAAGAGTATAGCACGACAGGGTTCAGGGAAGAGTGATGGGTAGGATCTTGAATTGTAGAGCAGCTTTCCTGTGAGGAAAGACAGAATTGAGTAGGACTCTTCAAGGCTGACAAACAGATGGCAGAGGGTGTACAGTAGATGTCTCTAAAATTGTGTGCCAGGAAGAAGGTGACTGCAGAATGAATGTTTGCAGGCTTTCAGGACAAGAATCAGAGGTTATCAGTTGAAGCTACAAGATGGCAGACACAGAACAAACATGAGGTGATGATCTTTTGGAAAAGGTGTAAGTACGCTCTGGAATTTCATGCCATGCCATACGAGACACATGTTAGAAGTTTCCATTTGCTCAGAGGGGGACTGGATAGATTTATAGAGTAAACATCAGGTGGGAGTTACTAAATACACAGGAATATCATCTGGTGGCCTCTGAGCTGCCATTTTCTGGAGACTACGGAACTGCTTACCGGAGGAAGGATCCCTGTGTGCTTAGTTTGCTCTTATGCTTTTCCTTTGACATCTGCATGTAGCTGTTTTGTAAATATAGGTTATTGGTCTGTGTGGATCACTGAACTGACCTAGAATAGCCTTTTTAATAACATTGTGCTTAAGTTCCTGGGTCTGCTCCTTTTTATGGGATTCCTGCCCTCAAGTTAATTCATTCCAGTTTTCTTTTTGAAACACATTACCCTTGAAACAGTGTTCTAAGAGAGTCTAAGAGAGGTGAGGGAAATTAGACTTAGTTTTTTTCTTCTACATGAAAGTCTCTGCAGCATTTACCACCCCTTTAAATAGGCTTGAAAGGTATTTTGTGTTGCATCATTTTGCAGTAAGCTGCCTAATAAAGTTGTTTTGATACTGAAGATGTATTTTGGGCATCATTCAGTGGCTTGTTTGCTTTTTAGAAGTTAGAATGCGTCTCCCGATCTCATGCCTGGTGCTGAAAGCTGAGCACCAGCATGGGTTGGTTGCCCATGAGAGAGGTGGTAGAATCTCCATCCTTGAAGATATTCCAAGTAAGCCATCTGGAGATGGTTCTGGGCAGATGACTCTAGGTGGTTTGGCTGGAGCAGCAAGGAGTTGGACTGATGATCTCCAGAGGTCCCTTCTTGTGATTGTGGGCAGACACAGCTTGTATTCAGAGGAAAAAACCAACACCAAACCCCCACTGGAATTGTGGGGCAGTGTTTTTATGGCAGTATTTTTACAGGAGATTTTTTTAAAGGGGGCGGAGGAAAGAGAAGAAAGACATGCCATCCTATTAAAAGAAGGGGAATGCTGAAGGTTAGGTTGGCTTTCCTTTGTTTCAGATTGGATTACACAAAATAGCCTTCATAGTCTCCTAGCATGCCTTTTTGAGAGTAAGGCTCTTAAAGGAATAAATTAACGTCTAATTTTTTCACAGGGCAATTGAAGAACACATGATTTTATTTACTGATGAAGTATGGAGCTTGTCTGTCTTTTTGAGTGAAAACAAGGAGAAAGGAATATACTGAATTCCACATATGTGTGCTTTCCTTTGCTATGCTTTTGAGGCTAATAATAAAAATATACTTTGTGTGTCTGATAGAAACAGCCTGAGAATACTTAAAGCTGCTTCAGCCAGTCTGGAGGCCTCCAATGAAATCTAAATGTTGTATATATGTTCTCTGTTGCATGTTATATAAATATTACTTAAGCTCATTTCCTGCTTACATGGAACCTGTGTTGGCAGTCGAAATCAGGTCCAGTTTCCATGGCAACGTGGTGGCACTGGGAGAAAGGCTGATGCTGTGCTGTGGTTGGTATTTTTATGCGAGGGAAGAGATGCAGACCTACATTTTTAGACAGGAAATGTATTTCAAGGCACAAAAACATTTAGCAATTCTTATAAATTTGTTGGATAAGTAGATACATTTAACAATAGAAATTGAAACCTATTGTTTGCTGATTGCAATAGAAAATTAATTTTTAGTTTTATCTAACATTACAGAAAGCCACTGTTAAGTATATACACAATTATAACTGCTGTATTTGCATGGAAATAGCAAGGAGACTTATGTATGTACTGAGGACAAAGGAAGTTCTGTACTGAGGCAAAATGGGCAAAATAGACTGAGGCATAGTCTCCTAGCCTTTTCATTCTAGTTTTCACCTTCTGAAATCCTTTCAAATAATTTTCACAGAGGTCTTTGAGTACTTAAAAAAAATGTTTTTCTTCTTTTTTTGTGGCAGTCCTTTTGCTCTGGTTTTCTTTATTATTTCTGGATTTCCAAAAGATAAAACTTGCTTGTTTGTTCTTTCAACCCTCTGTTATCTTTCAGTGGTACTTAGTACTGGGAGTCATTAAGGGGAGTGAGTTCTTAAGCCTGCAGTTTTGATGTGACTAGGGTGAAGCTTTGCTCATTGTGACTGTTGAGTGGGTGGTTGAGTCACCAACCCTGAAGGTGTCTAGATGTGTAGATGTGGCACTTAGGGACATGAGTTAGTGGTGGACTTGACGGTGCTGGGTTAATGGTTGGACTTGATGACCTTAAAGATCTTCTTTGACCCGAATGATTCTGTGATCTCTTCAAATTTCCATATTCCTCCTACATGCAAAGTACTTGCTCCACCTCAGTGAAGTGGGATGTTCTGAGAAGTCAAACGTTCTGAGAAGATGAACTGAACTGGAAGCAGTATTCTTTAGAAGTGTGAAGGGCTCTGTTCATCCCTATGAATCATCATCTTTCTTTCCCAACCCTGGCACTATACGGTTAGTCTGTGTCTGATGTTGCCTAGCAACAATTCATCAAATGTCTAAAGGGAACTAATTTACCCTAGCTGGGACTCCTGTAGAAATCCAAGTAGATAAAATGTTCATGGAAGAATATTAGCCGCTTCCTATGTCTGGCACTCACACTATCAATCAGGATTAAGCTCGATTTTACAGCTGGCCAAGGCTTGGCTGCCTTGTCATGCTGATGATTTAAAGATGTCTCATTTTATAGTGGAATATCTCCATCCCATCCTGCAATCAGCCTGTGCTTCAGCTATCATGTTTTCAGAGGTTTAGCAAATTAAAACTCTCAGTGATAGCCTGTGTGCACAGAGGCACTGACTGCATATACACATCCTCATTTAGGAGAAAACCAACTTTGCCTCTGCAGTAACTATAGGTACTTAAGGGGAGATGAACCTTCTATGCTTCCAGTTCTTCTTAGCCTTGTCTTCTGAAACACAGTGATTCAACTCAGAGTTTCGTTCATCTCTTTTCCATTCATTATTACTGAGAGTCTGTATAACTTGAAGACTTCTCTGAGGCTTGTTACTGAGCCAGTGGCAAAGAAGACTTCAGCTGCCTTTGACACTGTCTCAGCGAAAGTCATGGCAGTGGCACATTACAAACATGTAGTGTGTCATAGTTTTAGCACCAGTCAGATCAGAAGCTTTGTCACCAATATAACACCTAAACATTTACATTTTCAGCAGCAGTAAGCTTGCCATGTTCCTTGTACCTCAGTGTCTGCTTGTAAAATGCCATGGGTTTGAAGTCATGCTATCATGGTCCTTTACTGCCATTAGAACTCAGCACCACAGTGTTTCTGATCTTCATTGTGCCATGCCAATTATCCTGCTCATTTGACTTTTGAAACCTGGAATAAGAAAGTTGTTCAGTTTTTCAGACAGCTCTGTGTGGGATCAGGTGCAGCAGACACCATTGTCCTTCCCTGAGAAACCCTGAGATAAGGTTACCCCTGGAAAAGAAGTGGACTGGAGGCTGTAGTGGAAATAATAGTTGCTGTCCACTTCCTGTTGTAAACTGGGTCCAGAATTTAGCTTTACAAGGTGAGCTTCCTTTCCTGAGCTGTAGAGTTTACTGCCCTGGTAAAGGAAGCTTCAGTCACAGTGTTCTGGTAGCAAGACATAGGATATGGAAAGATCTCTTTCAGAGGCAGGTGCCCCTTGAACAGTTGCATCTTCTCTACAAGGGAGACAGTACATCTGGGATATCACGACAGCTGGGATTCCTTGAATGCTTTTCCACCATGGATGAGACTCTCTCTTGCTGTTGGAAATAGGAATATTCCAATAAGTGAGTCATCCAGTATCCATGCTGTGAGGTAAAGCATGCCAAGACTGGGATGAGTCAGATGGTCTGATAACCCTTATTCTCAGACTTGCTGACACAAAATAGATTCTGAAAATCTCAACAGGAGTTGTCACAGTATTTAGTATCCAAAATTGCCTCATTCAAGCCAGCTGGATGGGGCTCTGTAGTACTGGGGTGACTTTCCTAACTCTACTGAGGTGGCTGCTTGCTTGTTGAAGATCCAGTCAAATGAAAGGTCCTTCATTTGCAAGCTGTAAAAATAATGGAAAGCTCCAAAAGCCTTGACATCCCCCAAGACAAATGGTTGATGGGAATAAGGGATGGAAAGGCATTTCCCTGGAAACATCTGAAAAGTCAAAGGGCACATGGAGGAGTCTTACAGACTGAGAATGATGACCTCTTCATTTGAGGGAATATGACAGGAGAGCATGCTGAATGCAATGGCTTTTGGAAACAACATCTGC
Source organism: Eulacestoma nigropectus (assembly GCA_013397775.1). Classification (NCBI taxonomy): domain Eukaryota; kingdom Metazoa; phylum Chordata; class Aves; order Passeriformes; genus Eulacestoma; species Eulacestoma nigropectus. Next base: position 479,644 of record VZTE01004351.1, on the reverse strand, counting down.
ATAAAATAAATAAAATATGCCACGTTCTATGAGGTTGTTGGACAAGAGATCAACTTAAGTTTTGCATTAAGAAGTATGAAAAGTAAACTAACAGCAAAAAAAAAAAAATCAGAGATCTAGGCAATTAAAAAGAGATACTTTTTAACCCAAGGAGCCTATGTAACTGCTTTCTTAAAGATCAGTTTATCAAAGTTATCTAAATAAAAAGTGTGTTTTCATGTGTCGGAAGAGTAATAATTGTTACTGCCTGTATAAAGACAAGAAGACAAGAAAGATTAAATGATCATGAAGCTAAAACCAGCTGCTTGCTATTTATCTGTGTTGGTGAGAATGAGTTTTTGTGAAAAACATATCTGTGATTTTTTCCATTTCCTTGCTTTTGACTGCAGCTGGACTTGGCAATCTTTTTGCTGCTTTTACTTATTTCTGTTAGGAAAATCAATGCTTAATTTAACATGAAGGAGCAATATACAGAGAGAAACTCAAAGGAGACATTTAATATATTGTACTTATGACCACATATACCCAAAATGGAAGAATATAACTGACTATTGAACACTAGCAAAATGTTTTTGCATGATAGGCATCTTTTCAACTTATGTCTAATAATTAAGTTAAAATGCTTTGAGTTGCTTGTTCACCTTTCTTTTATCAGTTTTACTGATACTGCAGTGCAAGCTGGGTACTTTCATAAAATGCTAGTAGGAATTGTGAAGAGATTTATTAAAACTCTTGTTTTGTAGAGGAAACGCTACTGGAATTTGGAAGTTTGGGAGAGGAGTTGTGTGTTTTTTGAAGGGTTGAGATTAGTTCTTTATTTTGAAAGAAAGCCTGTTAGTGAAAAGGAGTTATGATTGTTGATGTAAAGAGTCCATGTAAGATGTTTGTTTCAGCTTGTTGAAAGCAAGGTTAAGGAGGAGAAGTTAGGTATCATGAGAGTTTCAGCTGTTGCATTCAGAATTTATCACTGCAGTGAATGTTTGTATTTGCTGCAGACAGAAAGGTTCTTTTAATTGCTGACTTAGTCATGCAACCTTGTTCCTTCAAGGCTCCGTTTTTTTCACCTGGCAGTTACATCCCTCAGTGTTTGTCCAATCCAAAATGCCTGCCTGCTTACCCTTTTCTCATTGCCTGAAGAACTAAGTTCCCAGACATGATCCAGAGCATGATGCATTCGCACTTAACAGGATGAATGGGTCTTTTAAACATTAAGTAAAGATGGACATGAAAAATGCATTTTTGCACTGAGATGATCTCATGAAGTCAGGATTACATTTTAATGGAGTGCTTTAGGGGTCAGAGAAAAACCAACCAACCAACCAACCAAAGGCAAGAGGTACTCTGGTGCTTGACTGCATTTAATAGTAAGTGAAGGGTTATGATTTTACTGTTCCTATGAAATCTTTTCTACTAGACTGTTAAATAGGTAAAAAAGGGTGTGAAACACTGCATTTATTGGTTTACTTCAGCTCATTTTGCTTCGTTTGTCTTCAGTAGTCTTCATATGGTTTCTAACATATAAATAGAATATATACTTCCTTGAAGGAGTTGCTATCTTGTGATAAAGACTAAATCCCGTATTTTGTAATTTAGTTATGAATTCAGATTTCAGTCCATACTTGACCTCCAAGGGTCAGTTACTTAAGTGGATTTGGTGCCAAATCAAGTTAAATCTGCTGACTTCTCCAGGGTCAGTTAGGGCTGTTGGAGAGCAGAGGGTGCTTCTTCCCCCTCTCCTTCAAAACTTGTAAATTTGTTGCTAGTGGCAACTGTAGGATACTGAAGCAACAACAACGTGTTTTCTGAATTTATCTTATTAATAGAAAGACTAGAGACACTATAATTTAACATGCCAAAGAGAAAGGCAGAAATTAAATACTACGACATAACATGCCAGAAAGAAAGCCAAAAATTAATTTCCATTTATACACTTGTGAGTCATTCTGTTAAAAGTAATCCATCGTGCGGCCATAGTGAGAGGATAAAGAAGTCAAAATAGTGGCCATTTCTGCCACCGTCTGCCAGTGTTTTCTGTCACATTGTCTTATTGGTCAGAAGTGGAGGATCCTGCACATAGATAGAGGAAGAAGCTGTGCAGCATGAGAAGGGACTCTTGTTGCAAGAGAATTTGAAGAAGGTGAAGCTTCATATCTGGTTTATGAGATTAGCTTATTTTTTAACTAATTTTTTATCATTGTATTGGAGTGGTATTCCATGTGTGACGCACTTCAGGTGGGGGTTTCATTTTGACATGTTGGGATGCACATATAAGAAACGGTATTCTCCATTGATCAGTACATAGTATATGGATTTATGACAGGTGTGTTTCTTCTCTTTGACTCTTGGGAATTTCTTAGTTTGTGGTGGCCAAAAGCTCTTGTGGGACCTACTGATGAGACTTAGGTGTTGCCACAGCAGCGGTGGGAGGTTGAAATGCAACCACCCCCATGCTTATGAAATGTAGCCCCTGGTGAGTGCAAGCAACCACAGCAGGCAAATAGGACATGAAGAAAGGCTCCTCTCCATAGGAGGCCATTCCACTGGCGGAGTGGAAGAATCAAGTACATGCAACCCAAGAACCAGGCACCAGACCGTGGCGTCTGGGAGCTGCTAACAGAGGCAGTGGACAGACTCAGTAGTTGGTGCAGCGGGGCACGAAGAGGCACCCTGACCCCCAGTCTCAGTAGTGAACACTTGCTCAGGGTTGGTCTGGTCACGCCTCAGAGCTCATTCCCTGGTAGCTGCTGGAGTCACTGCATGGAGTCACAGCTGTGACGGGGACCTCCATCTAGATAAACCTGATGGTAGGTGTAGCTCTTCAGGTCTCAGGTTGCCCAGTGCCTGATGCCTCTCTGTGAAGCTGGGTCTGACAGTCACCTCTTCTGCAGAAGGTGTGTTACTGATCTCTTCACTCTCATGATCAGTGACAGGACTTGGGGAAGTGGCATGAAGTGTGTCAAGGGAGATTTACATTGGATGTTAGTAAAAAGTTCTTCACCTAGATGGTGTCTGGGCACTGGAACCCCAGGGAAATGGTCACAGCACAAAGCCTGACAGAGTTAAGAAGCATTTAGACAAAACATGCAGGAATATGATGTGATTCTGAGGCTGTCCTTCGAAGGACCAGGAGTTGGGATTTGATGATGCTGGTTGGTTCCTTCCAACTCAAGGTATTCTATGATTTTAATATTCTCAGCCTTTACAACACTTTACTGGTGACTAGAAATACAGGTAAGGTGCAAGCTGCTAAGTATCTATTTATATATTTTCTTTTTGTGCTGCCAGGTGGGTCTTAATTTTTTTAATTAACTGTTGACTTTTTTTCCTTTGCAAGTCTGTAATGGATGACTCGTCTGGAAAACACAACTCTGCAAGAAAAGCAGTATTTGAGGAAGAAAACATATTACTTTGGCAAGGCCAATTAAGCTCGAGGCTTTCTGGGTAGATTTGGCTTCTGGTTGACTGTATTAATAACAGTTTAACAGAATTGCATTTGTTTGAGAACAAAATTTCATTTGGGACTGACTTTCAGAGCTTGAAACCAGTTACTTCTGGGAACTTGCTGTAACTGTGTCAGAGAGCTGCCTCCTGAAATTGGCAGACTTTACTTCTTCATCCTAGGTGTGATTTGGTGTAATGGTAGCCTGCTACTGAGTCCCCTCAGCTCTGCCCATGGTGATGTGCTCTTCCTGCGATGCTGGGCTGGGGCGGTGGCATAGTAAAACTGCAGTACTTGCTGCGTGAAATGGCGTTTATTTATAGTAGCTGTTGTTTTGAATGGAAGAAGGCAGTGTTCCTTGGCTTTTCCCGTGGACTTTGAGTGTGCCCAGGGTGGTCTCCAAAAGACTAGTAAGCAAGATGGGAATGAAAAATTCATTCTGTGTTACTGTTTGAGGTTACAGAAGCTACTGTGTCTCAGCCTGCTCCGTTCCAGGATGGATTTTTGCTGGTGCTTCTATTAATGTTTGATGGTAGGATGGTATCTTTGAAAGGAATGTTAACAGTCCCAGGAGGAATGATAATTTTGTTTGATGATGACCAGATGTAGAAACTGCTTAATGCTTGTGACATACCAGCACTCTCTCTTTTTATGCATAAATTTTCTAGAACTGGAGATTGTAGTACAGTTTTGTACTATAATAAGAACACAAATAGTGCTTTTCATGTAAAGCGAAGCTGTCCCTGGGAGTTCACATCAACAATTTCTTACAGTTAGTTAAAAACACATCTCCTTATGCCCTGTTTCCTTCTGGATTTGTAGACTTTGTTTCTGAAAACAGTGAGATGACCTCTGGCACAATTAAAAAAAATGATTAAATTACAAATAATTTATCATAACTATTAAAATTTAAAAATAATCTGAATTATAATCCACTTAAAATCTTACTTGACGCATGCAACATCATTTTGTTCCTTGAACGATAACTTCAGAGTTATTTTGATCTTGTGTTTTTTGTTGTTTGTTTTATGTGTGTGGATTTATTTAGAAAGCCTCCATTTAAGGCTGCCTCCAGTTCAAAGAGCTCAGTGTTAGAAGGCTCCTGTCTAATTAAGCTAAATTTGCATTTGGGAAAAAAGAGCAGGAAAGAATTCAGTTCATAGAGCAGATACCATTTGAACAAATGAGAAGGAGATCCAAATAGCTGAGTCTTTAAGGAATTAATAACAGCTGTAAGAAATTTGTGTATAGAGATTTCAGACTTTTAATTCTACAGACCCTTGAGAGCCTTGCCCAGGAGCATGAAAGCTTTTGCCTTCTGGAGCTGGAGAGAAGCATAGCTGGAGCTCCTTCCAGATGGACCCACACCCACTAGTAGATTTCGTCAAGCTCCCATCTCTTAGGATGCTTACAGCGTAATTCTTCTGATACTCACCCTCCCCCTTGCTTCCTCTTTTTACCTCTTCAGATTGAAATTCCCTGTAGAACCTCTGTGGACGTGTCAGAATGTTCATAACATTGTTAGAATATAGTTTATTCCATATTTTATTTTATTAGATATATGAAGAAGTCATTTAATGTAAATTTAATTGCATTTTCTGGTAACAAAAAAAGTCTTTGGTTGTGTTCATCTGAAAATCTTAAGGGGAGTTTCGTTTTCCCCTCAGATTGAGGTACTTCTTAGTTTAATCTGACCAGTTTCTGTCTCCCAATTTTTTTTCACTTGACACAGTCTGTTTTCTTCTGAGACAATGCTTTCCTAAAGGTAGGAGAATCGGGTGCAGGTTTTAGTAGTCACCATGTGTGCAATACAGTGTTCATAGAGAAGGTCTCCTTCTGTTGTATGGCTGTTCCCCATGGGAACATGAGGATTTCCTCAGGTAGTCTTGTTCTATAGCAAGACATTCTTATCTGCCTGCAAGACATTCTTATCCATTACTTCATAATAAAAGCATACTTTTTGGCTATGAGGGTTTCGGGTAAAGAGGCCTGAAGTCTGCTTTGGTTTTCAGTAATGGAAATCATTCGTTTGTTGAGGAAAAGAAAGGAATGTCTGAAGATGAAATGACTGCACGAGGACAGACCCAAGGTGCACCTACACTCCCTCTGGCCAAAAGCAGTTGCCTGGGGAGGAGTGCAGGGTTGGGCCCCAGTGTGTGGAATACTATTCCACATCCAGTGGTCTCAGGCTGCTGGGCTTCACGAGTCAAAGGCGCTCCTGGGTTAGCCATCAGTTGATTTTTCTTCCATGAGTTTTTTTGAGCCCTGTTTGAGCTTAACTGACTTCTCTCATCCACGATATCCAAGGGGAAAAAGTTTGCTTTAGTTTTTAACGTCATGTAGCTTGAGTAATTTTTTTTTCTTTGGATTTTCTATCAACTTGGCCCAATTTGTGTGGGATGAGGCAGTGGACAGCCATTTCCTATTTGCTTTCTCTGTATCTCTCAAGATTTTGTAGCACTCTGCTGTCTTGATTTCCTGACTGAAGAGTTCTGATATGTTCAGATGCTTCCCATATGGAAGGCATTTTGTGATTTTAATCACTCTCACTGCTCTTGTTTTACGTTTTCCAGAACAGAAGAATAGCACATGACCCCACAACATCAACAACAACAACAAAAATGAGCTGCTTTTTCTGCTTTTCTCAGAGTATAATTTTCTCAGCATTTTAAGGTTTGAATGTTAAGGAGATTGCTTTTACTGTTGTTACCCAGTAGGAGCATGGAGCAACATGTCCATGAGGGAGAACAGTAAAATTAAGTTGTCAGAAATGTTTTTCGTAACAGTGGGCAGTTGATTTTTTTGTGAGACTCCATGCAGGGTTTTGACATGTTTTGCTTCAAGTTCACTGCAGAGAGAAATACTTCAGGTTTTCTTTTGTCTTTTACTAAGTATTCCCTCTAAGAGCAATTTAAAAATAAGATTTAATTGTATTTTGATTGGACTTTGCTGTAAATTTTTTTTTGTCCACGGAAAAGGCAGTAATTAAAAACCAAAAAATGCTGGCTAGTGTTTGCTAATTGTTTGTAGTGTTTCTTTCAATACAATTATAAGGTTTGTCATTGTAGCCTGTGGAGACGGTCAGGTCTCTGCATACCTGCTGACAGAATACTGAGACTCTAGACATGGTGTGTCGTCTTCTTCTGTTAATTAAGTGTTTATGCTTGGATGGTGATGAGCAACCTCATAGTGGTAGACCACAAGAGTACCAAGTGATTACTTAAGAAAAAGAGAAACAGGTTTAATATTTATCTCTGTATGCATGTGCTACCTAATGCGTATCATTACATAGCATTTTAGGAATAAGAAAGAGTAATAACTTGAAATAATGGTTGTTGAATAGCTTTTTATGTTATGATAGTATTTGACAATTATATTTCTGAAAAGGAAGTGGAGATTACAGACATGTTGGTGAGTCACAGCTTTCTAAATGGTTGGATTTTTTAATGCCAATGATGTTTGAAAATCTACTCAAAAGAAAAAATAATTTACATTTTATCAGACTGTACTGGAAAAAATGAAATCTAAGCTGAATAAACTGTATGTTCATGCCATAAATCGCAAATGAAGATGTTGTTGAAGCATTCATCATGGCTTATCTTTGCAATTTGATAAAAGGGCTACTAAGAAATAGCAAAACGGGAGTTCGCTCATGTCCTTCCCAACACTGTGGGACTATGAATTGGCAGAAGAGCAGGATTGGGGATGCCAGGATGAGTTACTCAACCTGTAGGCAGAATTTAAGCCGTCAAGTGAAGTGTTGAAGACTTGATCTCTACATACACCCTAGAAAAGTAAAAGCGAATGAAACTAAAGAACAGTAAGAATTGTCTTGCTAAGAATTCTAAACTAGAGGAAAAAATTGCCAAAAATGCAGAATTAGCAGTCAGGCTGATGTAACTCAGCGTGTTCTTTTCCTTCCCTCATGTTTCTGTACTAATATTTGATTGCTCCAAAAGGTGCAAGCAAAGCTAAATGGACAAATCAAAGATCTTCCTCAATTTAAAGCAGTGTTGTTATTTGCAGATAAAAATCCTAAATAACTCCCGAAGGAAATACGGTAATATCTTTCCTTCCTTCCTGTTGTCCACAAAGGACAGTAAGAAAACAGTCCTGAATATAAAAATTAGCTGGGATTGAAGACAGGAAAAATAACCCTTTTCAAAGCAAAATCAAATACATTAGCTTAAGAAAGACTCAGAACCAACCCTGTTTTCTTAACCTATTTCCCTAGGAATAAATTTATCTTGCCTTTTTTTTTTTTTTTTAAATCCTGTGCTGGATGCTTCCTGTCTCTCTCAGAGGAAGATTATTGGTATTACTTAATATTTATTTGAAAATGAGTGACAAAATGTGTGAACCTCCATTCCTGAAATGCTTCTGATTCTCTTTAAAATATTACTTCTTCCATGTAAAGAAATAGAGCAAGTAGTTGTTATCTTAAAAACCAAAATCAGCACAATTTCAATGAATTTTTGAACGTACACCCCCATATTGCATTTCCCTACCCTACCCTGGGCTTTTCTATAGTTGTACCATTTCATGTGACCAAAATAGTAACATGGAAACTTGTGGTCAGCACAAAGGAAGATGATGGTACCATCCAAAATAAGGAGTCCAGGCACTGATGGATGCGCCTGTGTTCCTGGCACCCTGCTTTCAGAAGTGCAGGCTATTTCACTATGCGTTCTTTTGCTTGCTTGTAGAATCATTTAGGCTGGAAAAGACTTTTAAGGCCATCAAGTCCAACCGTTAGTTTTTAAGTGTTCATAGTTCTTGGTCTGTGTATCCAAAATGGTCCTGTGCCTAGGAGGTGAAGTTTGTAATGTAGATCCTTATACGATGGTTTGTTGGATTAAAGCTTTCGGATCAGGTGTGGCCGCTGTCAGCTTGCTGACACCGTGAAAGCAGGCTGGTTCATGAAACCAGGAGGCCCAGTAATCCTGTTTGTAGTAAGATTAGCTGGTCAGAGTATTTGCTGCACCTTCCATTTGCAGTTTACTGTCGTCTCAGTGTACCAGGTAAAGACATCTGTTGGGAAGCGGAAATGCAAGAGGGAGGCAAACAACCAACACAATTTAAGTAGGAGCATGTGCAAATATATTCATTGTTTATCCTACAAATGGATCCCTTCTTTCTCTTCTATTCTGTCTAGTTTCATGTGGTTAAAAATTACATAAATTTATTTACTTCGTTGGATTTCTCATCATAACTTAAATCATTGATAAATTAGTTCAAAATACTCCTTTTTAAATCTGACCATTTATTAACTGAAGAATTGTATTATCTGGAAGGGGTAGCAGGCAGATAAATTTGGTATTCCATGCAGCTTGCAGTGATGTCTTGTAAAGCAAAGGCGTAATAGCAGCTGCTGTGCAGGTGGTGAATGTTGTTGGTGGAATTGGTTTCTGACCAACCATGTTCTCTTTGACACCAAATGCTCTGTCTGTCTTGAACAATTGCAGTGTGTAAAAAGAAAAAGGAATTATGAGGAAGAGGACTTAGAATTGGGATAAACATAAGTACAGTTTTTACTCATAATCAAGGAAGTATTTGGATCTTAATTCTAGGTGCTGAAACATCAGCAAATTACAGACTTCTGGTTTTTTATGACATGAAGGACAAAATACTGTTAATATGGTGGGTTTTAGATGTGGTTAATTTGAAGTAGATATAAATGTAAGTTATAGCAGCTTTTGTTGGCACAAATGCTTTAAGCTACTTCGCAAATGTATTTGGAAAGTATATACTTTTTATTTGTAAGAGGTATGAATACAAAAAATAACAGCACCAACCTCTTTGGGGAAGGCTTTCTTAATTATATGACAAAGAGGTTATATCACTTCAATCCTGAACTTAAGTCTCTTGAAAATACTCAGTTTTGAAATGTGAGTAGTTTGTAGTTGTACCAAATATGGCTTTCTTCAGAAGAGGATACAAAATATATTTCACTTTTTTTTTTTTTTTAATTGGAGCTGCAAGACAAAAAAACCCAACCATCTCTTGGTTGATGGTGTCAGGCTTTGGTGATTTTGTTGGGTTTTTTTTTTATTAATTAGTGTGTATTAAAGCATGTTATATGCTCCGTGATGAACATTGTAGACTACCTAAGAAGATAGTTTTTTTCTCTTACTTTCTAATAGATGTTTTCAGTATTTTGTATACTGATACAGCTTTCTATAGTGTTGGCAGCAGCTACAGATAAGAAGTGCATTAAAATTTGGGTCAGTGTCTCTAGAAGATTGTTTCTTGCCGTGTATTAATGAGATCTTTCCTACTTCAGCTAGCAGGCAGGAGCTTTTGAATAACTTGATATTCTTTGAAAAATATTTCTTCTTGGCTGTGCTCAAGAAGATGGGTCTAACGTCTCATTTGCTCATCAAGAATTTCAAAAGCTTGTATCTGATTATGTATTTCATGTATCTTTTGCAAGCTCTTTCACTGAGACCTGCTCTTGGTTTGGCCAGGTTCCTCTCTGTCTGTGCCTCCCTAGTGTCCCAAAGGTTATATGAAAGTGACAGTGAGAATGTGAGATGCTTCACTGGTTTTTTTTTTTTTTTCATTTTTTATTTCCCACTGGTTTTTCTTCCCCCCTGACGGGCTGGGCTACCCCAGTGAGGAGGCTGTTTACTAAATGTGCTCTCTCTTCCATTTCCAGGCCAGAGCCTCAGCAGAAAGCTCCCTCTGCCCCTCCGCCTCCACCCCCGCCCCCACCTCCGCCCCTGCCGGAGCCCACCCCGCCTGAGCCAGAGGAGGAGATTTTAGGGTCCGACGATGAGGAGCAAGAGGATCCCGCAGATTACTGTAAAGGTGTGTGCAATTCGCCAGTAGTGGTGAGGTAAACACTGTCATGCCAGTCTCGGTTCTGGTTCTTGAGGGATTTTTAAAGAGCTGAATTTTAATTATGGAATTTACTTACACAAGATTTAGGAACAACTCGTCATTTCAGGTCCCAATGCATAATTGTCTTCAGCTTTAATTTTTCACTTAGCCATAGCTTATTTATACATTTTTCAATAAATATACAAGTACTGCATCCCTTTTTTTTTTTTTTTTCAAACGGCATCTTTTTTTTTTTCCTTTCTTTTCTCACTTGCACTAGCCTAAGATGTTACATGCTTCTTTTCCACGTGGTGTCTTTCACAGATCTCAGCATTGTCTGAGGCTCTCTGCATCTTAATTTTAACTCAATTTCCTTAATTTTTGTATTGATTATATTCAGTTTTAAAATATTGTTAAATGCATAAAAGCATGACTGCGGTACAACAGTGTCAGTACTTAAGTTTGTTTTAATGTCGCTGCTAAAGTTGTAAGTCTATTCCCATTAGGGTAGAATGTACACTGTACTTATATAAAAAATGATAAATAACAGTTCCATCAACTCTGGGTTATCTATTTTAGTAGATTTCAAGAATACGAATATACTTACATCAGAGTTTTATCACATCAAATTAATATTTTTGAATAGTCAAAAAGCACTGTATGCACACTGACTATATCTGGTATTCTGTATTCCTCATACTAAGAAACACTTCCTGTGTCAAATATGATAATGTCTTCTTATTAGAAGTTTCTATATAAGCGTGGAAATGCGCTGTTTTAAGAAGTCCCCTTCCCAGCCTGGAACAAGTGTTTCATATTTTCAGATTTAACAATGGAAAGTGACTGTTTCATTTTGGTGTAAGAAGTTTTATTAATATATCATATTTCAAATGTATAAGCGGCTTACAAATGCCAATACTGAAAGCCAAGCAGTAAACTCAAACTAAATGTCCAAGTCTGCAGCAGGGCAAAGAAAAACATGTTGCTAAACCATGCTCAGGTATTTTGGTTTGGTTTTTTATTATTTGTGTTAAAACACATTTGTTTCTTAAGATAGCTCTTTTGGTGTCTTTAACATCTTCCATCAGAATAAGGATTTGTTTAAACATCTGTGTACTTGTAAACATCTGTATTTCCTTGAGATTAAGCATTTCAAAGCTCTCAGTGCTTTCCTGAAGTAAAGGCTGCATTTAATTTCAAACAACTTATTGTTGTCTGTTTTCCAGTATCTCTTGCAAAAGTCACCATCTGCAGAAGCTAGATCACAAAACAAAAAAATAGTCTAAGTTGAGAGCCTGCTTATGAGTTACCTGTTTAACTAGAGCAGGTCAGTAGTGAGATCTGTATACTTTTAAAATAAACTACATGTTACACTAAGAATACTTGCAGGCTTCCTGAAAAATTAAAGGGAACTCCTGCATACATAAAGGTTCTTCTGATCCCAAGGCTTTGAATTTTTGAAAGTCTATTAAAGATGGTTCAAGCTTTGGTCCATTTGGATGTCATGATCATTACTTGTTTCTACAAGAGCAGTTTTTGTTGCTTCAGTAGAGGATTTACTTATTTTGTGACCCTAATTTCCTGTAAGACTGAGCAGTGCATTTCCTTCTTTCAGTCTGCTGGCGTGGAACTGAAGGGACGGTCACCATAAGGATCTGAATTCCATGACCAGATTGGGATTTGTTTATATATTTTATATTCTGTATAGGGAATGAGTAAGTTATTTGGTAAAGAACTCCAGGAATGGCATTTAGGTACATTTTCCATTTTTTTGAGTGATTTTTTTTTAGTTTGACTGTCTTTTTCTGTTTTGGGTAGCCTAATCTGTATTTACGGAGTGGAAGACAAAGATTTGGAAATTATCATTTATTACTGGAGTGTCTCTTCTATTCCTAATTTTGTCTTCAAAATGGCAGTCTTCCAGGATTTTTGACTGAGGCACAGAGAATACTTCATCTCTTCTCAACCCCAATCTGAAATTTCATAGGAGGGAAATTTTGATGATGAGTATATAATTATTTTTTTCAGGAATTCAACATATGACCTCTCAGCTGTACTTCCTGAGTATTTTTGTTACTGATTTTATTTTTAAGGGCATGTTACTGTATGCTGGGCTTGCCTCTTGACCACATTACATGGTGATTAGTAAATAGTCATAGTAGTATTTTTTAATGAGGAAATTGGATCAGTTTGTATTAGCACCTGATGTGAAAGAGACTAACTAACAGCCATCTGTGAAAAGCAGACTGACTTCTGTTCCCTGGGGGCTTCATCCAGGGCCTGTTTAAATCTGTGACATTACTTCTGTTTGTGTCACTGAATTTGCATAAAATGCTTTTCAAATATTTGTTTGTTTAAGGAATGGAAATACCAAAAGTCCAACTGCATGATTTTTCAAGGAATACTTTGTAAAGCTAGTTTTTCTTCTTCTCTGAAAAGTCTTGAAACACTTGGAGATTTTTATTTCAAGAGTTTGTTGTGTTATGGATGTAATTGGAATTTTTTGATTCTCTGATCATCTTCTTTGCCCCCTGGAGATGTCTCCCATTCATCCAGTTCACAAAGGGAATAATTCCCTATACAAACATAGAACGAGCCAGCTACAATTACCAACACATTCAGGAGACATTCAGGAATAATGAACTCATTTTTCTGACCCTCTTTCTTGCATGCATGTAGCTAGCTAGCTGTGAGAGACTTTTTTTTCTGTGTGTGCTGCAGTGAATAGTACAACAGGGTTTTTTTTTTGGGTACATTACCAGCAGTGCCACTTATACATTGTATATTTTCAAATGCCAGTATTGTTTTTCCAAAAGCACATAATTTTTATCAACTTGTTAATTTTGCATGGATGCTTTCTTGTTACTAATATTTAGAGATACTTTTGGTATCATGGAGAACTAAATGGTTACATTCATCATAGGATGATGAATGACACTGGTTTTTAAAATACACATAACTAAGTGGGTTGTTACCTGGTTGTCCACAACCTGTAAATGCATATGTTGCTGATATGAGTAATCAGAGAGTAATGTGTACAGGAGTGGTAACAGATTTTTTCCAAAACTGCTCCTGTTGTGACTTAGGACAGTGGAAAGTATCTTGTGGAATATATATACTTGTATGCTATATATGCTACCACTGTTGGCATCTGTCATATATGCTGATGTATTGCTATAATTAGTTATGACAGTGGTGTAGGGACCAGAATAACATGGTTTTTACATATATAGTATTGTTGTTCTTCCAACACGTAGAGTTTACTAAAATAACTTAACAACCCCCACTTTTTTAACTTTGGTGTCTTTCTCTGATTTCCTCTCTGCTGCTTTCTGTCTGTGATGGGAAGAAACTATCACAAGTTTTTGATTATTTTTGACCCTTTGAAACACAAGTATGCTGAAATCTATTTGTAGAGTCAGACTTAAAAGACACTTGTTTGCCTAAACTATTTCTAGAAACTTATTTTTATCTGTGATGGTGTATTATGTAGAAGTCTCATATAAATTTTGCAGGTCATCAGATTTGAGTCACTTAAGAAATGCAAACCTTTTCAGTAATGGAAAGACAGAATTCCTGTATGTTCTCTTAACTTTTCTCTGACATCTATGACTTCATCATCCTACATAGAATTTTGTGGAAAAAAAATTACCAAGTAATTATATTTTTGTTTGTTTGTTTTAAACCAGCCAATAGTTGTCTTAAATAATGATTGTATTTATCCAGATTGTTAAACATCTCCATCAGCTGTTACTAGAAGGATGCTTAAATAGACAAAATAAAATCTAGTTTTGTTTTTAATTTTTGTATCAGTACAGATTCATGTATTTATATTTATTCAGCAAAATTTCTATAATAATGAAGCTGCAAAAGACTTGGGGTTCATAGGTGGCTGATACTGTTTCTTTTTGCATATGGACAGTATAATAGTCAGCCCTTACTCTCAGTAAGTCCATGTCCCCCCTTCTCTCCTGGAGAGTAAATCCTGTTGGGGGTTCCAAAAGTGATCTGGTTTTTGATTTGGAAATAAGGAGTTCCAGCTTGGCAGTGTGGGCATCCTTACTGAGGTTGGCACAACTCAGCAGTGGAAATGAAAGTCTAATTTTAGTTTGCTGGGTGAGTTATCCTGGCAGCTTTCATGAACATTTCCTTCTCAATGATGGGAGGGGTGGGGAGGTCTTCCGCAAGGGAAGGGTCTGCTGTTTGCTAAGCTTGCAGTTACACCTTAGCACACATATACCAAAGCTGTGTGTGTTTTAGAGTTTGTTAGACATACCAACGTCTAACACAATACATCATTTAAGCTTTAACCTTCTCCTGAGTATGTAATCTTTGTAATACTGTTTCACAGTTGTGTTACATTTATTAATCTGCTCTGGCAGCATATGAGAGTTCATATAAAAACTGTTGAACTTTTGTTAAGGCAGAAGATATTATTAGCAAAAAAAGATTATAAATATATCCAGATTGGACATAATTGTTCCCACAGATAAAAGGAGATAAGAGAGAAGTCCCTGTTTTAAATCCAAGGAATTAAGTTATAAATTCACGTTGTTGTCATAACCAGTTCTAACAAGATTTTCAGGGGGTTCAAAACAGATACAGCAACTTAGAGAAGTAGTCTGAGGTTTTCCTGATTCTAAATGGAATAGTCAATAACTGAGGATCCTGCCACAGGACAGTTGGGCATGACATTGTGAAGGACCAGAAAGGGAAAAAGATGTGATTCCTTGAAAGCTGCTCTGAGTCTGCTGCTGGTGATGTCCTGGAGGGTTGCATGGTGCAGCTTTATTATTTGTTTGCAATTTAGGCAAAATTGTAGATGTTATTGTTGGTGTATTAAGGTCTGAATAAAAATCTTGTGTGTTCATTGTCTTCCCTGTGTTTAACTAGGAGTAGGAATGTCTCCTAAAATACAAAGGAAATAAAAGGCTTCATTACACCTCCTAGAAACCTGAGCTCCAGTTTGCCCTCTCCTGTTGGCCTTTCTGCCTAATAGAGTTGTGGAGAACCTGTGTAGTGGTGTAAGTTTGGACTGCAGACTTTGGTAATGAAAAGCAGTTCAGACAAAGCCCAGAGCTGCCTGCTTTCTCTTCTTCCTCCTCCCTGTAAAACCCTCAGACATGAGAAAAATGCGTTGCTGCTATGGGTCAGGAGCCAAGTAGGAGAGCACCAATAAAGCCTGCATTGTTCTTAACATTTTCTCAGGAAGTATTTTATTGCTGCTTTTATTACTAGAAAGCAAATGGGAATTAAAACCATCTCTGCTGAGATTCTGCAATCATCTAAAATACGTGGACTGGAGAGGCTTCAGATATGATAAAGAAATAATGTAGATCATTTCTGTGCTGTCTGTGAAGTGGAAGATAAGCCTTAGGAAATAGAGAACAGATGGTAATATTACCATAAATAAAAGCCATAAGAGAGAAGGGTGAATAAACTCTACAGTAGTTACAGGACATGAGTTTTTTCCCTCCAGGCCAAGCAAGGCAGAATTTTTAACATTAAAGTTTTCTTTAGATTTCCTATTTATAGTACAGGACAATTTGAAGAGGAAAATTTATACTACAAGAGAATTACTTGAAAACTTGAGAATCATTTTTTGTTTTCTAAATATTCTTTTTTCTGCTTATTTTTCATGAAAGGAGGCTATCATCCGGTGAAAATTGGTGATCTTTTCAATGGCCGGTATCATGTTATTAGAAAGTTAGGATGGGGACACTTCTCTACAGTCTGGCTATGCTGGGATATGCAGTAAGAAAACTATTTCCATATACTTTTTTCATAATATGTTACTTTATTTTGTCTGCAGTAACTTTTGTTTTACATGCATGATAAAGTTATGTAAATGTTTACTATCATTTTGTGCAGAAAGATGCCTACAGCCTTGTTTTGCTCTTGTTTAATGGTGTAATTTATCAAAATAAATAATAAATATTTATAAATAATAAATATTTCTCTCAGAAATAAATGTAATTCTATTTTCTTTGACAAATTAGCTTTGTTTATTGAATTTGTATGTTGTCTTGAGCATGCAAGAATAAACTAATATTTTTATTTCTGTCGTATCTTTAATGAAAAAATGTAATTACCTTCATTAAATGATAAAATGTATAAGCAGATTCCTCTTTTAGAAACATTAGCATCAAGGAGACAAAATACTCAATAAATTAAGCTGTTAACAGAGTATTGTTAAAAGTTGTTGTTAAGTGTAATTTGAGCATTTTCTGTCAGAATGCATTAGACTATGAAACTTCCTGACCTTCAAAGTATGTTTGTTTTAGCTCTGCGTACGTGTTGAAAATGTTTCTTTTCTTTTCAAGGGGAAAAAGGTTTGTTGCAATGAAGGTTGTAAAAAGTGCCCAGCATTATACAGAGACAGCCTTGGATGAAATAAAGTTGCTCAAATGTGTAAGTATCACTAATGCAATACAGTGTTCAATAACAATAATTACAGTAATAATAATGAATTAAAAAGAAGACAGAGAATTGGTTTGAGACTTTTTTTTTTGCATATTCTCCTCTAAACATCTGGCTTGTTATGTGTTAACATGTTTTCTGAAGCTCCAGAATACTGTTTATGTGGAAATTTAACTAATTAGTATTTTAAAGTGATTTTTTTCCTAAAATGTCAATGTTTGCATGTTTCTTGGTTTAGGTTCGTGAAAGTGACCCTAATGATCCCAACAAGGATATGGTTGTACAGCTAATTGATGACTTCAAAATTTCTGGAATGAATGGAATTCGTATCCTTTTGAGAACATGGCATTCTCATTAAAAATGTTCTACTGAAATAAGTAAGCATTTAGTTCTGTATTTTTTCTAGTTAATCTGACTTCAAGTATATGAAGTAGCAACACCAAAATAGATGTAGATGCAAAGAGAAGTGCAGTGTGTAAGGCACTCTCTGGAGTGAAAGTAACTTAGTTTTTCTAAACACGGTGCAGAATTAAAAAAGAAGTCCCGTGTATCCTGTCATGGTCTGGTAGAACTAGAGATAGTTTACTTAAAAATTAGAGTTTACTGAAAACAATGGTAGTAACTGAAGCTTACAAGAAATATTTTTTTTTTCTAGACTGGTAAAGAGAAATTGTCAGTGTCACGAAAAAGCTGGTTTCTGTTTTCTTGTGGGAAGTGTGAAGTCATGGAGATCCTTCTCTCGTTCATGTAATCATCTTTTGGCCAGGTGTTAACCTTTTTTTTGGAAAGGTTGTAAAGATTCACCTTTAAAAAACAAAAGTGGGGGTGGTAGAAAAAGAGAAAGTAAAATATAGCTGACTTGTTCTCGGGGTAAATTTTGGGTCTGTGAATATATTTGATTTTAGAGTTGAGCTAAACTAAGTTATCCTTGCTAATTGTATTAGGTATTTTAGCAGCTTATTATGTTACTGTGCTTTCATTTACACCTGGATTTAGGTGTGTGCTCATTGTGTTTTGGAGCCCAGTAGCAGACCTCGTTGTTCATTGTGTCATATTGCCAGAAAGACAGTTCCTTCTTTAGAGAGCTTAATTATACATTGATTTTGGTGATGTGCCTTCAATCTTCAGCAGATGGGATTAAGGTACCTTTCACCAACTCTCATCTTCTAGGAGAGGAACGTAGTGTGGTCCTAGTATGGTCTGCTTTTTTCCTGGATTTTACTATCAAATTAAAAAGAATTAAAATAAACCATATAGTTGCTAGTAGTCATTTCAAATATAAATGGTGATCAAGGAAATTGCTTAACACAGTGAGGCGGAGAACACTGGGTTGGGTTTCTTGATGCTGCTGCGCTACAAATATAGGTTTTTGTTTGAGCTGAGATGCTTATGAAGAAGTCTTATGTAAATATCTGTATTTTGTCTGTGTTCACTAAAATATAATGCGACCAAAGCACTTCAGGTCTTCATCTGGCAGTTGTACAATTGAAGAATAATGAAGTTGTTTTTAGAAACAAAACATTTTTATTTACTGTTTTATTGTAAAACACTAATATGAAATACAGAGTAACATAATGCATTCATAGCTATACATAGAAATAACTCTTATCTGTTTATCAGAGCAATTTCCCAGTAATGTTCTTAAATTCTTGCTAAGATTCACACGTATTTATACAACTGTATTAAAGGTGAGGGCTGTTTCTAGGTGTGAAGAGTAAATTTTGTTAGTGATAATGCTTTGAAAGCATATACAAACTTACTTCTTTTTGAAATACAGCACTTACATTGACAAAGCCAAAAGAGACCATGTGCTAGTGCAAAATGAGGGGTCAGGTAGCTTTGTGTTGGCAGAATAAAATTGGACAGCTGAAGTTGATTTATTCTATTTCAGTTTTGCCTTCATGTTGAAAACTGGCCGTACAGAAATTTTTATATGGAAGGCAAATGTTCTTGCCTTACTGAAAAGTACATTTTCCAGAAAAGTACCAATATACAGGATGGGCTGATAACTGGACTCAAATTTAAATTACAGCTGGAAGTCTGTCAAAGTCGTGACTGCCAGCAAAAATATGACACCAGGTATCCTATGCTTTGAGTTTTCTTGTGAACAGCTTGTGCATCCTGAGTTTCTTGAGCAGGTTGGTTGCACTGATTATGTCATCAGCTCCTTTTTGTCTTCGAGGGAAAATAATCTTTGGTGTAGGTTCTCTTGGGATGGAGCAGGTAATTGATCTTAATGTTTTGGTGCTGTTTACTTTTTAAAATGCCCTATTAGTGCTACATTAGTGTCATTGAGTTGCACAGGTCAAGAGAAATAGAGTCATTTGAGATTTTTTCCATGCTTTGCTGTTTCCAGCTTCCTTTGGGCAAGTCACTAAATATTTGTTGCTTGGCTATAAAATAAAACAACATATGCTTCATAGAGGCTTGATTATTGGTTATGGAATGCATTTAAAAGCTAAAGCAAGACAGAAGAGAGGTGGGTGAATCCTTTGCATGGCTAATACCACAAAGTGTCAAGGAGCTTCCAAACAGGGAAAATTATCAAGAACCATGTAGAACAGAGCTGGGAATGTGCAGAGCCATTGGCCTGCACTGTGTGACTGCAAACTGTCATTTTTCTCCTAGGAACTGTAGTAGTGTTTATATACAGAGGAATGTGTTATGCTGCACTAGGCTAATAATGTTTTAGCTACTTGTATATTTTACAAAGACTGCAATTATGACTTTTTCATGAAATAACAGAATTCATGAACTTGGGCACTTTGGTGTTTTCAGTAAGTGTAAATTATTATGTATGTTTGCAGTGGACATTTATTAGAGCCATAATAAACGTTCATTTAAGTGTAGCATTTTTTAAATGAAAGATTCAGATAATCACATAGTGGAACAAGTGTTTGGAGAGACAAATGGAAAAAAAATAAAGAAGGAAACATTCCCACACAATCAGACACTACAATGATTGTAATAAATGTATCTCCAAAGAATATAGAGTATTAATTAAATGCCGTAGTGCCTAAATGCTGCTAATCCAAAGCAACTGAGATGCATCCTAAGGACTTCAGTGTTGGTACTAGAGCTTAACTAGCCTTTCACCTTTGTCATATTTCTAAATGCTCGATTAATTTGTATTTGTAGATAGATATATAGTTACAGGTAGGATTTGAGTCAAGAAAGAGCAGCTCTCAGTACTTAAGCCTATCAGCTGGTTAATGTTATATTTGCTCTCACTTTTGCTGCTGTGCTTAGTTTCCCACCGGGAGACATCCCCCGTGCTGCTTCGGAGAGCATTTTGCAAGAAGCATGTTTGCTGGGTGGGCTTCAGGGTTTTTTTGCTGCAGGACTTTCTGGACCGGCTCACCAGTCAGGTTATTGGTGCTGTAGGAGGATCCTGGGACTTGAAAGGCTGGTTTCCTAATAGTTAATGCACAGCTTTTCCCAAACTTTTTATTCTGAACAGTCTGGCTTCAAGTTAATGTTTTTCAGATCAGGATAGTAAATCAGACAGCAGTCACATTATTGCACACCTACTCCCAACACTGAGCTTGCTCTATATCTTCTCTCAGTTCCAGTTGTCTTTCCAGTATGGAGTGTCCCTTGAGTTTGTCCGAGTCCTCCCAGCAAAATACTGCAATCTCTTTTTTTCAGGTAGACATCACTTTCTTGTGACCCTCCCTCTTTCTGCCTGCCTCTGCCATTCCTCCTACATTTTCCTTCTTAGTGGCCCCCCTTTGCCAGTCAGCTGTTTACTTCCTTACATCCCTTGTTCTTCTGGTTACTGGCAAGACTTAACACTTCTCTAAGTGAAAGGAATGTCAGGAATGTGCATTGGAGAGTCTGCAGCAGCAGTGGTTTGAAGGATTGTGGGCGGGTGTCCTATATTTCATTTCTGAATGTTGCAGTGTCCTGCCTTTTTGAAATTTGTGTTGCTGTAGCTTTGCAACTTGACTGCGTGGGCTCATTTAAAAAACCCTGCAGAGCCTGATGTGCTCTGCTCATCCTTTATGATGGCTGTGTGCTCTACTAGTGACTTCTATTCATTGTGGGGTAAAGTAACCAAGACTGTTTCCTCTTCTGAATGGAACTGAGTTTTATAATGTTCTGAGTAGACTCAGTTGATGTGAGTGGGAAATGACTATTCAGTGTCTCCTCTAATACAGGAATTCAGGAATATGAAATGAGATGAACGGTTGGCAACAGCTGTGTTACAGTTCTCCACAGTGTGCTTTGACCAGTCTTAAGACCTTTTACTGTTGGTGTAACTTCAATATAGGGATGTTGGTGTCAAAGCTTGAGTTACCTTTATGTAGGTCCCTGAGAGGAATGTGTGTGATAAACTGACAAGGTATGTCTCATTTTGACACAACACAGTGACTCTTAAGATCATTGCCAAGACTCTAGTTAATAAAACTTAGAGAAGTTAGGTAAGATTTCTCTCCTAGCAGTGTAGTTCTGTATGAATGGTCTCTGAGATAATCTAATTCATTGAGATTTTCCTGCAGTATCCCTCAATTAATATTTTGTTATTTGTATTACATTATTCTTTGGAAGGTTATAGTATCATGTAGTTAAGATTTTAACATCCTTTCTGATTTCCAGGTACATTAAGGTCATTCCCAGCTCATGTTTGAGGATTAATTCAGTACAGTCTAATTATATAACTTCTTGCCAGAATGTTGTGGATAGTAAAACTTTAGATTAGCTTCAATATCTGAAGATTTTCTCAATAGAAGGATAACATACCCAGGCATATAAGTGTAGAATCTCTTAACTTAGGAAGCCTTTGAACCACAAATCACAGAAAGTTCCTACATCTTGTTTTTTCCTAATAACCTACCCTGATAATTGACTGTTAGCCTCTGTCAGTGGCCAGTAGTAAATGCTGTGTCAAATTAAATATTTTGGCATTGTGTTTTTTGCATGTTGCTTCTGAGTTCTGCATTTCTTCTGTTCTTGAGTTCTTTGGTGATTGCCATTATTCTTGGCAGTTAGAACTGCAGGTTTTAAGAGATCCATTTTCTTACTATGTTAGTGTTTGTTGTCAAGTGACTATATTGAGCTTAATAAAAAAATGTTTATTATGGTTTGTTTTCTAAAACACAGTTGCTGCACACTTTTGTTATTAAAACCTTCTATTCAGATAATTTAAAATTTATTAAAAACTAGAGATGATAGGCCAAATCAGTACTTTTAACTGTTTCAAAGAAAACAGAAATGAATTGGTTACTTTTTACAATTACTTATTTAATTATTCACCCCAGTGCTGTTATTAACACGTAGAAATAGTGGACAAGACTTGCATAATTAAAGTATTCTATTTTAATTTGTTCTGCAGTCGGACACTGGTTTTGTATGCGTTTATGTATAATTGAAACAAAGTACCAAAGCATTTACCATGCTCATTTTAGGGGAAACCATATTCCCTCTAAAGGGGGTGATGATTCCTTTAGCCAGAACAGAAGCAAACATTTGTGTTGATCTCATGAGCAAGTTTATTTGGAAGTTACCCTTAATTAAATTCCAGATGTCTGCATGGTCTTTGAAGTACTTGGACATCATCTTCTAAAATGGATAATCAAGTCCAATTATCAAGGCCTTCCTATCCGTTGTGTAAAAAGCATAATTCGACAGGTAAGTTTTTTTTAATATATTAATTAGGTTTCTCCACCATTGTTAACAGTTTGAAGGTTAGAATAACAATATTTCAACTGAACTCTTACCGATATTTAAGATAAGATAATTTTATTTTAATCTCAGTCGAGTTTGCAAGAGGATCTTAATGGGTAGTCTGCGCTTCTGCATGGTGGGGTTTTTGGGGGGTTTGGGTTGTGTTTTTTAACCGAGGTTTCCCAATAACAAGGGAGTTTCCTGAGCTGCTTTAGAGAATAAAGAGTCGAAGCAATGTGTCTTTTTCCTAGATGTGAAAATACTCATATTAAATTGCAGTTTTGATTGACATGTCATGCTTCTTAATAAAATCTGGAAAATAAATAGTTGTAACCACAGGAAATAATACCATTATGATGATGATAGTGATGAACACAAATGATATCTCTCTGAAAAATGAAAATAACCTGTTTTTAAAAAAATTGCTGTCTGTCTGTATTTAAGTTTTTGTAGAGTCAGAGAGTTAGCAAGTTGAAACACTTCAGAACATTTCACTGGGATGTGTTCTTTCAAAATACATTCTTTTGCTATTCTATGAAAATCCAGTTGCTGAGAGGCGATCATAAGGAGAAAGTGTTTCAGCAGGGAGAAATCATATATATAATATATAATAGAATCATTCAAGGTGGAAAAGACCTGAAAGAGCATCTATTCCAACCATTAACCCACTGCCAAGTCCGCCACTAAACCATGTCCTTAAGTGCCACATCTGTACTTCTTTTAAATACCTCCGGGATGGTGATTCCACCACTTCATGGAGCAACCTGTTGCATTGGCAGCCTTATCACCCCTTCAGTGAAGAAATTTGTCCTAATATCCAATCTAAAGCTCCCCTGGTGCAACTTGAAGATGTTTACTCTGGTCCTGTCTCTTGTTATCTTGGAGAACAGAGTGACCCCCACCTGGTTGCAACCTCCTTTCAGGCAGTTTTAGAGAGTGATGAAGTCCCCCTCTCAGCCTCCTTTTTTTTTACATGCTAAACACCCCCAGCTCCCTCATCAGATTTGTGCTCGAAACCCTTCCCCAGCTCTGTTGCCCTTCCCTGGACATGCTCCAGCACCTCAAAGTCTTCGTTGTAGTGAGGGGCCCAAAACTGAACACAAGATTCGACGTGTGGCCTCACCAGTGCTGAGTACGGAGGGACAATCACTGCCCGGGTCCTGCTGGCCACACTATTGGATGCCATTGGGCTTCCTGTCCAGCCGGGCACACACAGGCTCATGTTCAGCCACTGCCTACCAGCACCCCCAGGTCCTTTTCCTCTGGGCCTCTTTCCAACCACTCTGCCCCAGCCTGTGGTGCTGCCTGGAGTTGTTGTCACCCAAGAGCAGGACCCAGCACTTTGCCTTGCTGAACCTCAGAATAACTGGCCTCAGGCCATCATCCAGCCTGTCCAGATCCCTCTGCAGAGCCTTCCTGCCCTCCAGCAAATCAGCACTCCTGCCCAGCTTGGTGTCATCTGCAAACTCTGCATGGATACATTCGATCCCCTTGTCCTGGTCACTGATAAAGGTATTAAACAGGGGTGACCCTAGTACTGAGTCCTGGAGAACACCCCTAGTGATGGCTGCCAGCTGGATGTAACTCCATTCCTCACCAAGCTCTTGGGCCTATTGTCCACTCAGGTTTTTACGCAGCCGACAGTGCACAGCCCAGCCAATTCTGCATTTGGGAGGTAGGTGGAAGTGAATTGGGTGAAGGCTCTGAGCAGGCTGGTCTGATTCTGAAGTTAGATACAACTTTGAAGGTGGGATGACTTAGATGAAGGTTTGAATCACACAGTCTTCCAACTTGAATTGCTTTTTTGAATGTAGGCAAAGGTAAAAATTCTAAGTAATTGAAACACTTCATACCTGGGAAAAGAGAAAGAGCTTAGTCCTGAAAAATTAAAAAGCTTTAATTCTTGTGAGACTGGAATTAGCTGTTTGGACTAGTGAGAGTGGCATTGTTTGGTAAGGCTTTCAGGTTGCTTATTAAAGATGATATAGATATTTTTTCTTTTTCTACATGGACAAAACTTGTGCTCTACGTTTTAAAACTGATTTATGAAAGTTGAATATGAAGCAATTCAGTTATTGCACTGGTATTACTGTGCATCAAACAATTTTGTTTCATAAACTTCTGTAATTCCATGCTACAATGGAAAATTATGTTGTTATGCTATTACTTGGTAATGTATTTTTTCCAATTTTTGGGTACTTTTGAGCATTGGGATAAAATCAGGCTTATTTTAAAATGCAGCTGAAGGCTGAGTTTCTTAATAAATTTAATTGCAGTTTCAAGCAGATTTTTAAAAAATCCTGTTGTGATTAGGTACTTCAGGGTCTAGATTACCTACACAGCAAGTGCAAGATCATTCATACGGATATAAAGCCAGAGAACATTTTGATGTGCGTGGATGATGCCTACGTGCGCAGGATGGCTGCTGAAGCTACCGAGTGGCAGAAAGCTGGTGCTCCTCCCCCCTCTGGCTCAGCAGGTATGAACAGGATATTTAAATGCAATGTAGTAAACTACCATCAGTATATTATTGCTAACAGTATTTTGTTCAATGAAAATTTATCTTTTAAATAATTGCATGTGAAAAATGCATGTCTGTTTAATTCTTATCCTGCTCAGGAAACTATCAGGGAAGTGCTTTCCTACTGGTTTTGCACATTCAAGTTTTCAGGGTCTCCAGATACAGAAAAAGATTTATTGGTATAAACTTACTCCCCTCCCATCCCACAAGCCTGAGTTTTAGTCACACTTGCATGTCTAATGTTGACAATAATTAATAATCTTATCTAAATTATGTCTAGTTCCGTTACAAGTTCATCAGTATCCTTGTGGAATTACCTGCCTTTTTGTCTGTTGTAGCTTATTCTTAAGATGCAATGAAAAGTTTTACATTCATAGTTTTTCACCCTTAAAAATGGAATTTATTGTACCTAACTGAATTCATGATAAGCCCATTTTCCTAGTAGTATTAAAATGTTTTATGTTAAGCTTGTTAAGAGTTTGGACAGGAACTGTACCTTATGTTTAGCTAGGAGAAATCAAGGTAAAGAAGTTCACAGCAATCAGCAAAGACAAACAAGGAGGAAGTGTGGCTTTTCTAGGGATTTTTTTTTTTTTTTTAGTAGTATGTACTATGTATTTTTAGTACCACAGTTGCCACTAATTTGCCGGTTGAGCACATCAGCTACAGGCAGTGGAGAAATAAGTCCCTTTGTATTATTGTCAGGAAATATATTGCAGATTAAAAATCTCTGAGGTATGCTAAAAATACTTTCTGTATCAGGAACAAATACAGTGGTCAGAATCCATTTCACAGCATTATATATTTTTAGATGAAAAATTGTTTAAATGGTGAATATATTATATTGAATTTTACATAATATGTAATCACATAGCTAGAGACTGTATGTTATTTGTGTGGGAAATAACTTGATTTTGTTCATGTAGCCTTTATATTGCTTCCTGACATTAAAATAAATATTATTTTAAGGAATGGGGTTCTTGTCACACTTTCTTCTTGGCAAATTGTAATTAAATATATGGCTTTCTGCACAGGAGCTGAAGCTGCATTTTCTTTACAGCACTGCAAGAATAAGTTGTGTATAATTTCCCTTTTTATAGCAGTGATAGTGCTCAGGTTCAATAACCTTTTTGAAAACCCTGCTGTTTCACAAGTAGGTTTTTCCCTGAGCTTAGCAGCAGGATCTGAAGCTGTGAAACAACCCTGTATTTTATTTTGCATTCCTTAATTGCCATAGGCCTGTGTGTCTGAAGAAGCTTGTGAGAGGTTCTCCCCCATTTAGTTCCTCTTGCTCACTTTCACTTTGCTTCTGTCTCCCATATTTGGTTATTTCTGTTGGTTTGGATCACTGAGGGGAGGTTTTATGTGGCTTGTGGTGCTGTTCTGTGCGTGTCACAGTCAGCACTGCAATCTCATCTGACCCAGTCACTGATGGGATCCTCCTCGGAGGTGCTCGGGAAGAGGCCCGTGCTGGAGCTGCTTTTTCTGTGATATGGTGTGATTTTTGCCTTAGGCACTTCTTTGTGCCTCCAGCCCTAGCAATCAAACTGCCTTGTTTCAGAATAAAAAACATGAATATTTGTCTTTTCTGTCGGGTACAACACAGTAGGTATATCTTTGCTAATATTCCCTGAGCTATTTAATCAGTCTCTACCTGCTCAGCCCACTGACTACATACATTTAATCGGTGACAGGTCTGCAGTCATTTGATGTTTTCTATCCACTCTTCATGGTTCAGACTTTTTTTATTTTTAAATTTTATAAACTCTCCGCCAACCACAACACAGTGTACACAGATTGCTGTTAGCTCCTTCCAATTCCAGATGCTCTAATGGAGACATCAAATTAGTTCAGGCAGCACGAACTTGTAAGGAGTAAAAAATCTGGCTAACAAAATAAACTTAACACTGCCTTATTTATTTAAGAATATTTCTAATTATTTCTACTAGTTTTTGCTTTTATAGAGTTGTTTTTGAAAAAGAAAATTTTTCTTCTATTTATAACTTATTTTTTGTCTTTTTAGTGAGTACAGCTCCACAACAAAAGCCTGTAAGTATTGTTATATAATACAATTTAACTACCTTATTTTCTGTGTTTCTGTGGGTATTAGTAGGTATTAGACTGTTAGTAGTCTCGACCCTTTTTAAAAGCTTCCTTTGAATAAAGCTTTTATCTTTCAAAGAACATTTTTCTTTTCATGTCTCTGGCCTTA
Organism: Eulacestoma nigropectus; assembly: GCA_013397775.1. Lineage (NCBI taxonomy): Eukaryota > Metazoa > Chordata > Aves > Passeriformes > Eulacestoma > Eulacestoma nigropectus. The sequence continues at coordinate 452,563 of VZTE01004351.1, read as the reverse complement.
CCAGTTTTAAGCACAGTATTTCTGTGATGGAAATTCTCACAGACATATAGTTCTATAGCTATGTCAAACTAAGTTAAGCATTGCCATTTTCTTCTCTTGAGGAATAATCCATTCGTTCAAATCCTGACAAAAATGGGTGAATGCACTAAATATTGTGCATTGCAAATGTCTTAAGGGCATAAAGGCCTTAATCATCAAGGCCTTAAAGGAGAGGCAATTTTATGAGGTTTGAAAGATCTCTTTGCCTTATGCATGTAGGGAATAACCAGTGGTAATACAGCTGTTCAGAAATATATGTGGTCTAACCTGCTTTCTGTGTGCACAGTACATGTGTAATTTCAATGGGCATACAACATGGATGAAAATTACCAGGGTTGCGAAACTGTCTGTCTTGTTTAGACTATCCCATGGCTTCTTATAGAGGTAACAGGATTAACAGATAAACCTTTGTACTTAATTTTTTAATTATATGAGGATTTCTTACTGTGATAGCTAAACAGTGAATGAAAATTGGATAGATCTCATTTATCAGATAGTAAAAATAGAAGTCACAATTCAGTTAAAATGTAAGGAAGTGTTTCAATCTTAGCTCTGTTGTGTTCATTTTTCATTTCCTTGTTGTTGTACCTGAGTTTTTCAATCATTATGTTATATAAAATGAGAAACTTCATAATGGCCATCTGCTGTCTGTAATTCATAGGTTTTGGGCCCCTAGGGAATAATAGAAATGCTTTCCTTTCACAAGAAAAAAGAGGTTTTATTTAAAATTCACTATTTTCAGTCTCTTTAGTTTTCTCATGTCTTTTTTCTCAGAATAATTTTGCTGGTTATTACCTGCATTGTACAGAGAGAGAAATCATCTATTAAATTTATATGCAAGCAACTAATTTGGTACCAGATTATTTTCCACATACAGTACCATCTATTAATCTGGATTGAAGTTTAAGATCATTGTGCTTACTCAAGGTTATAATAGGATCATAGGAATTTTACTGTGGCATCTTAGATGTATAGATGTATTTTGTTCTTGTATCTAATAATGACCATGTAAAAACATGATTAACTGTGTAAAATTTTGGTGGAATTTTGCCTCGTATAACCCTATATCATTCTTGATTTGACGTAAACTGGAAAAAGCCGTATAATTACTATTTTAGTTGCCATCTAGTGTTTTCAAAAAAATGGTGATCAAACTACAGATGAGTTTGGTGTGAGATGCCTTGAAAATAATTAATTAAGGGTTTTTTTTCTTTCTTTGGTATTAATATTTCAGGTTGGAAAAATATCCAAAAACAAAAAGAAAAAATTGAAGAAAAAACAGAAGAGACAAGCTGAGCTGCTAGAAAAACGCCTGCAGGAAATAGAAGAACTAGAGCGGGAAGCTGAAAGGAAAAAAATAGAAGAAAATGTAACCTCAGCTGTACCATCAAATGAACAAGAAGATGAGTACCACCCAGAGGTGAAACTAAAAACAGCTGATATAGAAGAAGTAGTAGATGAAGAACCTGGAAATGATGATGGTTAGTATTATTTTCTTTTATTGACTTTGAGTTTACTGTTTCAGAGGGTAAAGTAATTGTGCAGTGTTGCATCTGGTGCAGTGAACAAAATCTCCAAACTGTCCTAGATCATTAAATTAATTTTCTCCTGTAGGTAAAATTGTAACTACAAAACCTAAAAAGGTAAAGAAAAGTCAAACCTACTACAGAAGTGAAGAAAACCATCAGTAGTAGCCTGTAGCTATAAACAACTCGAAAAAGCGTGTAGAAAATTCAACAGAACAGTTATCATGCCACATTAAGTGGAATAACTGAGTATCCTGGTGAAGTAAAAGAACAATAAGATGTATTTGTTTTCTGTAATATTACTGTAGTAGTTGGAGTCATCCTTTTCTTCTTGCAGTGTTTGTTTTAATGATTGCAACTTCTTCACTGAGATTTTTGAGATGTCTTGTTAAAACTCCTGTTTAATCCTGTTGACTTGGACCATAATCATTACAGTCCAGCTCCATTGTGGCTTCCCTGATTTTCTTGTCAGCTCTTCAGTCTTGATAAAGATGTAACTACTGAGACTGTAGTTCAGTTTGGTTTGTTTTTGTTCTGCTCTTCCTGAGAATGTTCCTACTTTTATGATGACTCCCTGTTGACACAGATTGAGTTGTGGATTTTTAAATCTTGCTTTCAAGGCTTCATTTATCTTCCCTTCATCATATTATTTTCTTCTGGATTGTTCCCTCCTGAACCACTTCCCATTGTTTATTTTTCCAACAGCCTTATTAGTCCTTTCTTTTGCCTTTAATTTAGATTTTAAGGTTGGCATATTTCAGTGATATTCAGTGTTTCCTTGTGTGATATGTTAGAAGTCAAGTAGTTACTGAAGAGTTAAAAATGATGAATGCCTAATTTTGGTCTGGTTTATTGATGTATGATGTAATGTGTTGCTCACTGAAATTTTTCAGGTGAAGCAGAAGATCAGGATGAAAAAGAAGACACAGAGAAGGAAAACACTGAAAAAGACGATGACGTTGAGCAGGAGCTTGTCAACACTGACTCTACAGACCCTAAGTGGATAGAATCCCCCAAAACAAATGGCCACATTGTGAACGGCCCATTCCTATTGGAACAACAGATTGAAGATGAAGATGAGGAAGAGGAAGAATGTCCAAATGCAGAGGAGTATAATCTTGACGATCCGAATGCAAAAAGTGATTACTCTTATAGCAGCTCCTATGAACAGTTTAATGGTGAATTGCCAAATGGACGTCATAAAATTCCCGAGTCCCAGTTCTCTGAGTTTTCAGCGTCAGTGTTCTCTGGGGCTCTAGAGTCTGTAGCCTGTGGTTCTGCTGTTTCTGAAGGATCAACTGTAACTGAAAGAGAGGAGAGCAGCCCTTCTCATGACAGGAGCAGAACGGTTTCAGCTTCCAGCACTGGGGACTTGCCAAAAAGTAAGTGTTCCTCTTAGTGACTTTTGTCTAGTAGCATGGGGGTGTATTGTATTAAATACAAGAGGCAGGTAAATGGAATACAGAGGCAGTGGTTAGGTTAAGAAAAGATTGTTTAAGTAAATTGGATGATTTTTCTCGCAGAACTGTGATTTATGGGTTATTTTCCGCTCTAGAGCTTGTTTTTAAGGGGTGTTAGATAAATTATCGTAGAATAAATATTTGCATTGACAAGTCAGTCTACACAGGAAGGAGAAAAGGAAATCTATAGTTGCAAGGAAACATCATTCCCATGGTTTAAAGGTAGAAGATGAGCATGAGATCAGTAACCTGACAAACTTTGATAACAGGTCAGTAATATACCATCTGTTAAGCCCAGTAACCTTTATTGTTGGCTTAAAACACATTTTTCAAAGAAATACCTGCTCTTAAGTGGACAAATGAAATTATAATCTAGTGTGATTGAAGTGTGTTCCACTGCTTGGTACTCTGAATTGTTTTAGAAGAATAGTAGCAAGTTTGAATTTGTCTGGCTGCAGCTTCTATGTGTTACTTGTCACATCTTTTCTCAGTCATATTGAAAAATTCTGTAATATGCTGTGTTTTCATTCATTAATTGTTTTTTCTGTGTCAGACAGTTCCTGTCTTAACCTTTTATTAAAACTCAACAGGGCATTTTGCCAACCCTCAACTCATTATGGCTTTTCTATATTCAGCATGGTTTTGGACATTTAAATTCTGGCCATCAATCCAAAACATTTTTCTGTAAATCCATTTGAAGATATGGAAGGTGAAGTCTTGGTGTCATTGCAAAGAGCTGGATTTTTACCATTGAATCAAATAGCTTCAGGGTATTACACACAGGTCTTATTTATAGTGCCAGTGGTTAAATGATAGATACATGGGTTTCAACTTTAATAAAGAAAATACTGAGAGACTAAATCTGTAAGCGGATAGAAGAAAATGAGAGCTTAGGGAGATCACCAAGCCTGGCATCAACATTGTCGCAGATGACATTACTAAACTTAAATAGAACTGCATTGAAAAATGCAGTCAAGTGTTTTTCTTGGTTTAAGACTTTAGAAGAGCAATTCACACAGTTTATTACAGGGTCTGACAGGTAAGGTAAGAAATATGATATAAAATACAGCTCAGTAGAACTGCATTTCTGGAAGATCCAGGCAAATAAGGCTTCTGGTCCATCTCCTTACACTCTGAAGTCCCTGAAACAATATACAGGAGGTTCCTAGGTGCCTGGTATTTTCTTTTGTTCTGCTAGCTGTGTATAGGCAGAAAGACTCTACTGCTGTTTTCCTGGTGTGGTCTGTAAAATCCTCATGCCTCCTGAGGTTAAAGCCAGTTTTGTCCTCATGGAAACAGCTTATCTCCAAAGCTGGAGAAACAAACCTACTTTATTCCTCCTTGATGTTATCCCATCAGTTCACACACCTTTCTTGCTAAGAAAGACAGTAAATTCAGTGATAGTTCACTTTTTTTGCAGAAAGAGGAAAAGCTGAATACTACAGATGTTAATGGCATCAATAATAACATTGAGTATAACAATAATAAAAGAGATGAAGGTATTTAGAAAGAAGAAGCATACAGGAGTTAGAGGCTATTCAATATTTTTAAATGATGCTACACCATTTTCCACCATATTTTAGTGTCCTTTTCTTGTACTGAAGTAGACTTTTATTTGTTCCTCTACCTCTAGGCAGCGCTATGCATTATTAAGTCATGACACATGGTGTCATCTTACTTTTTTGGGGTACTTGCCTCATTCAGTGCACAAACCAATTTGTGTTCAGTGGATGAGCAGTTTTTATCTTTTTCAAGTTTTCACTGCGTGACCAAATGCCCTGAAGATAGATCTGTAATTTCCTCACGACTCTCCTCCTCCTCCTTCTAGTGTTTGAATGTTTGCTAAGTACATTGTCATGCTGAGACTGTGAGAATTGAGGTGATATTTCTTAGTTTTTATGGAACTAGGACACAGAAGTGCTCACTAATTTTGTGCACAGGTTAAGCTTCTTTGGATGCTTTTTGTGAGTATTTTCTAAAAGATACGCTTGTTCTGGCTTCACTCTCAGTTTTAAATGATCTGTGTTTGTCAGATGCAGAATCCAAGAATTCATCTTTCAGAAGAGACAGGACATAAGCATCATAAGTTTTTGAGAAAAACACAAAAGTGTAGGCACTTGCCTATTACTTGCTCAGGTCCCTCTCTTAGAAAAAGGTTGAAGAAAGCTGTTGCCTAATGCCATGTTCAGATGTCTTAGTCATGAGGTTTTTTTCCCCCTCCTTCCTTCCACTTTATTTACTGCAGTCCTTCAACAAGACGTGTGGGAAGGATTTATCTAGCAGTGGGGTTTTTTTGTGAGGTTGTTTTTTTTTGCTAAGACTACTGAACTGAGGTCCTGTTATTTCTTGAGTAATGCATGTGATTGTGTTAAAAAAATTACACTGTACTATGCAGCTTGTTTTTAAGGGAATACTTTGAAATTAAGTTTACTAGTCTTACTAGTTCCTATCTTTCGAGTGTTTTACTTCTGTTCTTATGTTGGTACTTTTTATAAACTTGAGTCTTGGACTCCATTCCAGCTTTTTTGGAGGGCTGTTTGTTGAGGTCGCTGCCCCCTCTTTTGCTATTTACTCCTGTATTTTCATTCCTTCTCTCCTCTGGTGGACCCTGGCACTTTCTTTTCTGGTTGGCCAATATTCAGTGCTCTGATGACCCGTTCAGGCTTCCCGTGCTGGCAGTTGAAGATCCCCATCTGATTTCAGTCACTCCTAATTCACCGTTAGACATCCAGTATTTTTTGTCCTTGTCCCATGTCTGGTGTATTTTCCTTTTCCAAGTCTTTTACCAGTTTAACAGATCACTGGAGTCACAAGTGCTTTTTGGATCTTATATCTCTTTCTTATCTTACCATCAATTTCCAATTCAGGCTTTGTAGCTGAGACCAGTCCTGTGCTGCCCTGTGATTTCTGATATCTGGTTCTGTCATCTGCTTTCTTTCCAGTGCAGTTTAGGATCTAGCAGTTTAGGATCTTTCATTTTTGGTATGTCAAAACAGAGAAAAAGCAGCAACTCCACTGGTCTATGTTAAGGTTTCAGTGTCCCAAGAGCCTCTAAAGATTGCAAGATTAATTAGATTAAAGTTCTGCCTTTTTAGTCTGGATCATAGTTGATGCAAATAGGATTTTCAGAGAACTTTGAATGCTGAATATTTGTGAAAAGGATGACAGCCCCCTAGGCTCTCAAATTAGCCAGGTTTCGGTGAGTCTTTTACCCCTTGGGATAGGTTTAACAAATAAAGGAAAAATCCAGCCAGATTTTCTTTACTGAAGCCAGTCATGGAATTGCAGGATTTATTTTCTCAACCAAAGTGTTCCAAGAACGTATCTTTCATGTGTGTAGTGGGTGAGTTCTTGGAGTCTGAATCCTCTTAACGTTTTCTGTCTGAATCTCTTCTGGGAAACATATACACTGGTTTTGCTTAGAAGCTCCTCTGGATTTTCTAGTAATAGTCATTTGGCAGCTAAAGAATGCAAAAATTTTTCACTTGAAGTGTATAAGGATATTTAGAAATCTGGGTAAGAAATCCGATTTATGTTGCTTTAATTTCTTGTAACATTCAGTGAATTATTGTGATGTCTTCAGTGTATGACAACACTGAATGAAGTGTCAAGGCGAAACTGCTTAGAGATAATGAATAGTAGGCTTAACATACTAACTATTCTGCATTTTGCTTGTGTTAGCAAAAACTCGTGCTGCTGACTTACTGGTGAATCCACTAGACCCAAGAAATGCAGATAAAATTAGAGTTAAAATTGCTGACCTGGGGAATGCCTGCTGGGTGGTAAGTGTAAATACATCATTTTAGCTTACACTACTTAGAACAAGTCTTTTTATTGTCCTTTTTTTCCATTAATGTGGTTCTTTCTGTTTTAGCATAAACACTTCACAGAAGACATCCAGACAAGACAATATAGATCCATAGAGGTTTTAATAGGAGCAGGTTACAGTACACCTGCTGATATCTGGAGTACAGCATGTATGGTAAGAACAATACAATGTGTATTTTACAAGAGTAAACCTTCTAAAAACAGTTGTTTATTTAGTGAGGAAACCTGATGGGGATGGTTTTGACATTTTGACACAAATACATTATCATAAATTATGTTGTATCAGATAGCTGCTGATTTCTTCCCTTTCTTTCAATTTCTCAAGCCTTCTTAATCAAAAGGAAATATTTTGGAGACCACGTCTAATTTTCATGTGATGCACTTTAAACTTGTAGTCAGAAACATGCAAGTTTAGAGAGAAAATATATGTCTATTTTGAGTGACAAAATGTAGCTGAAAAAGTACAACTGCTTGTTTCATTCCAATCTTAGAATCTCTGCTACTGTTAGCTGCTATTATATCCCTTTTTCTTGTGTAAAGTAGCAAAACAGTGAAGTACTTTAAATTGGTGCCAAGTGCAGTGAAAACATGGATAGGATTAGGCTTTGTTCTGAACTTTCAAGAGAAGGAATTCAGTTTATTAGTGTAAAATATGTGGTAACATTCTGTAGAATTAGTTTTAACGCAGAACTGAAATTACAGCTTTTTAAGAGTCTTTAGAGAACAGAAGTGAAAACTTAATCATGCAGCTTTCTGAAACACGCTATAATATCTTTTTGAGGATAAACAAACTGCATGCATCTTCTCATTAAAGATAGTATGTATTTCCAAAAAATAAATTTAGAAATACCTTTGCCCATTTTAAAAGCAAAAACTTAATCAAATCTTTATGTTTTACAAATACATGTCTGATAAGAGTAAGTGTGTGAGGAGGAGGAGAAAATTCAAATACTAGACACAGTTTGCAGGCGTGGGTGATGAGAAGAATTACACAGCTTGGAGGGAGAGGAGGAGGAGGATTGAAAGGAACATAAAATCCTACAGATATTATAAGCTCAGCAGGCCATGTGTTGGAAGTAACTAACCCATAAGTGAAATTACAGTATGTTTTCTCTGGAGTTTAATACTAGCTTTTCCTTTAGTACACAGAAAACCCCTCCATTTCCAAATTTACTCTTCCATTTGGGGGCAAAATGCAGAATTTTTCTATTACATTGAAAACAAAGCTTATAAAATATTTCACAGTTTGTTCTTTAACTCTTTTAATTATTCTTCTCTTAACTAACTAAAAAATTATTATAGAGACTTTTTGTTCTCTTACCTCATATTTTATAAACCTCAGTTGACCTTGGTAACTTTTTATTTTATTGGACATCCTGTGTTCATCTTTCTTTAAAGTTGTACCTATCACTGCTAATTTTATAGTCTTTTATATTCTTTTAGTCTTGTAGCAAAAGGCACATAAAGCAGGCTGAAGTCTATCTAGAATTGTGTTTAAAGATTAGTGAGGTACTTAATAGCAATATCACACCTAAGGAATATAATATTCTTGCAATACTCGGGGTTGCGCAGCCTGTTACAACTTCTCCTCTGTGTTATATAAGGGTTACTGCTTTCTTCAAACTCAAGGAAAGAAAAAAGCCTAAAGCATCACTGCCACTATAGGTATCTTAACTCAGATTCACAATTATGTATGAAATTTCAGTATTTTAATGAGAAAAATGTGTTTCTGCTTTTTTGTTATGTAAGCTTTGCAGATAGTAAAGCATTTGAGGCGGAAATGCTGTCATTCTGTCTTCTGTCACAGTCTTTAGGTTTTTGTCCTTAAGAACTGCAGTAGAAATTTACAGCACTGACATACAGTTTTTGAATTCAGTTGTCATAATGATATAGTTGTGTAAGAAAGAGAGAGCAACCTCTCAAGCTCATAGAAAAAATTCATTGTTTGAAAACCCCCAGATTTTGCTTTCATTGCCATGTGGCTGAGAAAATGGGTCAGAGCACTGTGGATGCTGATCCTGTATCAGATGGAACACAGCTCTGAGGTAGGGATTGCCTTGAAGACCTTAATACTTCTTTCTGCAGAGGACTTGTAACAGAGATTAACGGCCAGGAAAACATTCCTGATGTGGAACTGCAAACTCACAAATAACTTATTTAGGCTGTCTTTGGAAATTATGATGTGAATCTCTCCAATCCCTAAAGCAGTCAAGAACTGTGAAGTGCCAGAGTGATTTAACGCCTCTACAGCCCTACTTGCTTTCTCAAGTTTGATTTCCTTGTTGTACCTAGATTTGGTTCAGAAAATGCCCTTCTAGGTTATCTTGCTCTTGTTTAATATTTAAATCACTTTGTTCCATAATGTTTACTGTGTTTTCAAAGGGATTGTTGCTGGAGCAGGTGGTGTTTATTTTCAGCCAAAATACAGCTCAGATACCCTGTTAGCCATGTTGTCCAGGACTCTCAAAGCAGAGCAGAGATTACTTTACTTGTACAAGTCCAGAGTCATTAAGGGCATTTTTGGAAGGAGTACTGTGCAAAATGAGTGGCCCAGCAGTATTTCCATTACTTTTTCCTTGGCAAGTTTCCATCCATACATACTTTACCTAATGTGGCAGCACCAAGCACACATGAATACTGCTTAGCTTGCAAAATAGAAGATTTTCTCCATGTGTTTTGTATCCAGTGCTGTGTCAGATATTCTAGCTCACATCTCCATTTAAAAAATTGCAACAAAAAAGGCCTTTCTTGGAGCTTAGTATCCATAGGGTTTCTGTGTCAGAGATTTATGTGTATATAAAACACACCTATCTTTTTATGTGTCCTGGATTTTATGAAGGATGACTCGGAATGCTTGGTACCAGGATTCACCTGGAGTCTTACCTTGGTCTTGTGCTTTATAGATCTCCATTTGAGCCTAAGGTTTTCACTGCCTTTTGCTTGCTAATGAAATCATCTTGCTCACTGAGGGATTGCACTGATCGTGAGTAGCCCAGCTACTGGTTCTTGTATTGGCTTGTATTTATGGCATAAAGTGTGTTAAGCACAGAAGGTTGTGTTTGATCTCAGCAGCAGCAGAGTGTCTTTTTTCATGATGCCATTAGCCTGTCAATTTTACACAGTCTTCAATAATAAGGATGAAGATGAGGTTTTTAAACAAAAGCCTCTGGTAAACGGGCCCTGAGCATGCAAAGCATCTGTGTTCCTGTGTGCACAGCAGCTTCCAGAATACCCCCTTATGAATCTCCTGGGACATGGTACTTTGTGTCTGCATGGAGAACATTCCTTTCCTAGGCTCAGTTAGTTTGGGATGGCTTTGTCCAGCCAGGAGCTCGATGGTTTTGATGAAGCTTCCAGGAAAGAATAGTCCTATTTTATTTGTATTGACTTTAGTATGGGACTAGCCAGTTTCTGATCAGGATTACTTGTTCTGGAAGCGTACGTAATCAGAGCCATGTAAGGACTCTACCCAAACAGCAAAAGAGGGCAAAATAACTCTGTGCTAATAACCTTACAGTGCTGTTTCTTTGATGTTATGTCAGTGATTAAGTAGCATTGCAAGCCAGCAACCTATGAGGTGAATCTTCTAATTTTAGATAGTTTGACATGGCCCAGTTCTTGTGCTCAAAACTTCTTTGAATCGGGTTTAAAGGATGAATGTGGATAGCCTCAGACCAGTACCAGTCCTCCGCTCAGGTGATCTGAGTCGTGGTCTCTAAGAAAAAACAAACGAAGGAAGGGAAAAAAGAGGGTGATGCATATCTTTGGAGGCTTATAATCAGTGCATGCATGAAGTGCTGTGAAGCCAGTGAAAGAGGTCAGATGTCAGTGGGCTTTTCCAGACCACAGCAGAGTTGTTTGCTTGTTCAGTGCTTGGTAAAGAATGCAACAAAGTGTAACTTACATTTTTTTCCTAGACATTGGTGACCTCAGTCTGAATGATTGTTGCTGTCATTTGCTGGACGTTTATAAGTTTGGTTAGGGAAATTGTACAGTGCCCTTTTATTTTTCTTTTAACAACGTGGCCTATTTGAGTGGAATACTCAGCTGCTCTTATGGAAAACTAGGCACTGGGAATCTGTCCACATTTACTAAATTCTAGAAGATGCTCCCTTGCTGTACTAAGCCCTAATTTAATTTGGCCAATAGGGAGGTGCATCTCTCATTTTCACCCCAAAAAAGGAATAGCTTTGGAACCAGCAGTACCTTTGATAGGATTGAAAACACTCTTGATGATTTAATTGTATTAGTTTGAATTTCCACATTAACAGTATTGAGAGGGTTGCTGTCTTTAGAGCAGAAACTGAACAGACACAGAGTGATTTAGCATTTCCTAAATCCCAGAAAATGTGGAACACAGTACTCCACTGCTGCTGCCAAGAAATCTTGGCAAGATAAGGGAGTTAGTACTGGCAGACGGCATCCCTTTGTATTGCGTCTGGAAACGACTGCAAATGCCATGATTCCACTGCTTTTCCTTGTTCCAGTCTCTTTGGATTGGAGACAGGAAAAGCACCTGAAGTGATGAATTTCATCATCTGACTTTTGTTCATTACCTTTTGTTTGAGCTGTGGGAAAGAGGTGACTGTATTACAGGCTGGGACATGAATAAGACTTTTAAAGTTTTTAACACTTTTCTGAGGTGGCTTTTGTGGAGAGTTGTGATTCCTGCAATATCTCTCCTTGTAATAAGACCTGGCAAATAGATGACAGCTGTAGATCAGCAGGAAGTCAGAGAAGGTGTAAATTGTACTTGGTGTTTTATCTACCCAAAGAGAATACAGATGATGAAAAAAACCACTACCAGGTGTGAGGGAAAGGGGACAGGCAAAGAGCTTTCAAAACAAGGGACGTGCTACTACAAGACAAGCAAGTTTACAGCAGTGGGGTTTATTTATGGGCATTTCCGTTCATGTGAGAGAACTCAGAGGAACAGAATGAAGAATGAGCGAGATATTGTAAGTTATGATGTTAAAATTAAACCTACATGTAAGTGCCCTTATGTAAATTGCAGGCGTGTGCCCCCAGTTTACTTCTTTATATGATGTTCTCTAATGTGGAGTGGAGAGGTAACTGTCCTTAACTACTCTTCCACTGTTGTAAGCAGGGAAAAAATGATCATGTCTCCATGGGATCGTGAGTATCATCATGTTAGTATGTGTGAGTGGCACATACCAAAGGTGTGATGACAAACCTCAGTCTGCACTGAAGCAGTATTTTGAGGAAAAATGGAAAATCAAAAATGTAGTTTCGAGGGGAAAAAAGAGCTGAAGTTGCTATGCACATATTTTTCAGGAGGTAGATACAGTACAGAATGCTGTTATTACTCGCTGTACATCCTTTTTGAAGGTGGTGGGTGGACAACCTGAAATACTCAACAGAAAATGATTTCTCAGAGGAGCTGACTTTCCAAAGCAACCACTCAGTATGTGCATAATTCCAAGACTGGAGTACAGCAAGTAAAAGAACCCTGCTTCCTTTCCAAGCGTCCCATGCAAGTCTCTATTTTGTATATCTGGCCTTTCTTACCAAGCACTAACCATGCAAAATGCCTTTAATGTTCTTCCCATTGCCTGGCTCTTCAGAGGGAGATGTCCATGGGAGAAGAAACTGTCAGCTGGTGTGTGTATCTCAGAAAGCTTTTTGATCTTCTTTCCGTGCTCCCACTGACCTGTGGAACAGTGTTCTTAAAACCAAGCCTAAATTTAAAGCAGTTACAGTCTTCTCATTCACATCTCCTCATTTCAGCTGGGGCAGATAAGCTCTGGCCAAGAGCTGCATCTCATCTGTCAAAATAATAATTCTGGCCTATAGCATGTTGTTCTTTTTCAGCTGGGGCTTCAGTTCAGGGAGGCTGATGCAGTCCAAGTGAATGTTCTTCCATTCCTCTCCCAGACAGCTTTCCCTAGGCATGCATCCATTTTTCAATCACCAGATTGAGTACACAGCTGTCACAGTGAAAATGTAGCTATTTCCAATTGTGTGGTTAGATATGGGTCCATTAAATACAATAGTATTGCCACCAGTTCTGTACTGTGGTAGGTTCACGTACAGTCATGTGGCAGGGAAGAAATAGAACCTCTTCAGAGCCTATAAAACAGCAGTGGAACCATTTATATGAAAGGTTCACCATCTGCAGGTGGAGAAAAGCAGTCTAGACTGGTTTTCTGTGATAACCGTAGGAAAGTGGTAAGTAGAAATTGCCAGAACAGTCAGTAAGGATGGATGGTTGCCTTGAGCTGCTGTGCCATATGAGTGTGCTGTATCTCATTTTTTTATCTCCATATAATAAATGAAATGCTGACTTCTCTTGGTAAATGTCAACATTAAGTAAAAAAAATCATGGTATTTTAAAGTTGGAGTTTCTTGGAGTCAAGAAACTAGATTTTAGAAATTAATGCTTTCAAAGGGAAAGTAAGTAAGTATGGTTAGTCTGTATTTGTAGCATCATGGAAATTACAGACAAATTCAGGTTTAAAGGGATGTCTGGTATCTGCCTCCTTCTTGAACAAGGGGTGTTGTGAAAGTTAGATGAGGTAACTCAGAGGGGTTCATACCTGTCAGGATGGCATTTCCACAGCCTTTCTGAACAGCCTGTCCCACTACTTAGCCAGTCTCACCAAGGAATTTTTTTTCCTCATATTTGATTGGGATTTCTCATCTTGCTGCCTGTGTCTGCTCTCTGTTGTCCTTTCATTGGGAAGAGTGTATCTTGTTATTCTCTGCTACTGCCTTCAGGCAGTGGAGTGCAGCAATTAAATCCCTCCTCCCACCTGAGCAAACCTAGCCTCATCAGCCTCCCCTCCTGCATCCTCTGCTTAGCCCCGATAATGCCTGAGGCCAGGTCATTCCTGGCCTTTCTCCACTTCGACAGGGTCTCTCTCATGCTGGTGGCCCCAGATGGGTCGCAGTTGGGCAGACCAGACCCGTGGTCACTGTGCTGCCCTTGGGATCTCAGTCTCCTTGTGTCATCACAGTGTCAGTGACCTTCCTTATGGGGATTGGGGCATTGTATGTGCCTACAGCTGGGTGTAAAGTGTGAGTGAGTACTGAGAATGCCCAGGAAGTCCAGAGCAGCAGTGGTTCCACAGCCAGGGCTGTTGCTCTCAGTATCCAGCAGCAGAGAGCTGCTCTTCCAGCGGCACTGACTCGGTAACAGCACGGGCTCTCCAGTGCACCACACCTTTGGACATTGGTTTAAAGAGCAAAAGAACTCTGATTGATACAACCCAGAGATGTCATTGTCCTTCTTACAGTTATTTATGTGTTTATTAATGTATCTCTAATGCCGATTCTTTATTATAAAAACCTCGGTCTAGGTTTTATTCTTTCTTAAACGAGGACAAATAAATTTCATTTATCTTGCACTATGTAGCTGGTCTGTCCTGAAAATAACTGGGAACATACTGCCAGGTTGCCACAGATGAACCTGTGAGACATTGTCCTCCATGGATGCTAAGAACTATCATTACAAACACTTATCACAGCATGTGCCTCTGGGCTGTCCTTGTTTGCATCTGAGTCAGAAGTTTTTTTGTTCTTAGTTCTTTAGGGAGAGTCAGAAAATCAAATGTGTGAAGGACTGTGGCCCCAGCCCATTGTGGGCATGGAGCTATATAGAAAGGAAAAAAGAAGCATCATCATCATTTTTAAAAGCTTTAGTTTTTGTTCAGCGAGAGACTGGTATAAATATCCCAAATCTATGAGAGCTTTCAGCTCTTGCGATATACAAACTGATCTCAAATTCAGAGTATTACAGTAGTGTGCTTACCTCTCGTGCTTCTCTATAAACAGTCTTCACAGTTCTTCAGTTTAATCTTTTTAGTCCCACGCAGACATATCGAGCTATTAATACTTAATTTTTGGGACAGAAACTGTATTCTTGTGTAGTCTACCTTTGTGGCTAAATTCAGCTATGTTTCCGTTCTTCTCCAGGGATCTGTGTTTCATAGCAGTGAGTTTCTCAGTGTCCTCAGGAATCAGCCCCATCAGTATGTGCTCTCCTGGGAAAGCTGGTCCAGCTCTTCCTAAGAATAAATATATTCCCATGAGATACAGAGAGGACACTTTGGTCTTTTCCATCTGATCTCAGGAGTATAACAGTGTTCTCTGTGTTGTGTTCAGAGATCTCTCCCAGTGATCACTTCTACCTGCTCTTAACATTTACTTCAGTTTAGAAACCTGGTACTTAGTAAAGTCCTTCAGATTTTTTTCAGCTGTAAAATGAAAACTATCAACCTGGAGCTAAGAGTAGAATAAGAAAAGTAGTGAATGACCGTTTATTAGTGATAGTAACTTCAGAAGTTAAAGGCGTTCATAGGATCAGCAGAAATGTCAACAAGGGGTGTTCTTGTTTTCTTGGCTGCTATGTGTGATTGCAATGAGTTATGTTGGCTGTAGCCCACTTGGATGACACTGCAGTTCACAGCTTGAAGAAGCCAAGTGCTCATGAATAGGCTAAATTTACAGGTGATTTAACAACTCCAGATTATAAATTAGAACAGAAAAGTGTCTATTTTCAGGAGACAAGTATTTTGTAGTAAATGTTCTAATGGAGTGAAATCCCATCCTAGAATTGTGCCAGGAAGCTCTGCTTCATTTTTGGAATGCTTTTCTGGATCAGATGTTTTCCCATGTCTTGGACATGGAAAATAGTTTGATGTTTGAACCACCTGGAAAGAATTAGATTCCTGTGGCTGCTTGGGCAATTGGTGAGCCAGAGCTGAAAGAGAATAGTTTAACAAATTAGACCAGATGAATCCATGTCTGTACACAAGTAGGGGTTCTCATATTTGCTTCAGCGCTTTGCAGCTTTTTCATGTTCATTACACTCATAAAGAGAAAGTCAGTTTTCCCATGGAAGCATTGCCTGCCCTGACGGGATCTGATGTCCTGGTGTCTGTTCTGGGTTCCCCATCAGTGTCAGTCTCACCATTTACCCCATCATTGAGGTGTTTACTTTGATGACATCTGATTCAACAAAAATGCTTTTTAAAAAACTCAGATTTGGAGTCATCAAAGAAGCTTACCCTGTTGGCTAATTTCAAGTGATTAATTACAGTCATAAGTGGATTTTACTTGTGATTCAGACTTCTTTAGTTCAGTCTCCACCATGCAATCTGACAGGTAAATAGCCTTCAGATACATGTGTAGCTCTTATTACGTATTTAGAAATACCTGACGTGTTTAGAAGTACTTAACACAATCTCCAGACTACACAGGAGTCTGTAAAGCCATGTTCAACATCGGCTCAGTCCAGCACCGCCGGCCTGTTGGGAGCTGCTCCCTTGGCAGCCTAGTGCTGCCCTGAGCGTGGCAGCACTGCTGGAATGCTCTGGGCCAGGTGCTGCAGAGAGAGGCTGCACTTCCAGCCCTCTGGGATTTCCTTCCTTCATCCCAGCTGGATGGGCAGCAGCGCCTGGCGGGTGGGCACGCTGCTGTTGCCTCCAGCCCCAGGCGTGCACGGGGCTGGACACATGGCTGGACACATGGCTGGACATGGGGTTCTCTCCAGAGCCTGGGTTCTTGCTGCTGCTGCACTGCAGGAGTGATGTCCCCAGGTAAGTGGCCTCTCCTCATTCTTAGATCCAGTTGTAGGCCTTGGGCTTTGAATGTTAATTCCCTCTTGCTTCTGAGATAGTTGTGATGTTTTGCTGACATCTTATGATGAAAAACGTTATTTCTGAAATAGCCATAACTGTGTCTGTTACGTTACAGGCGTTTGAGCTAGCGACTGGAGATTACTTGTTTGAACCACACTCTGGTGAAGACTATTCCAGGGATGAAGGTATGACTCCTTTGAGATACTGTAAGAGTTTCTTCATACTTTCATACTTCTTCTCTTAAATTTCCAGTGAGCTTACAGTGGGGTTTAAGTTTTGTATTTGAGTAGAACTGTTCATACACATTATTTTCAGAATATAAATATGGTTTTTTTTCTTTTTAGTTTTAAGTTCCACCACTAGCAGTGGGTGGGCAAAAACTCCCTTCTGCAGATACTCATCTACTTAACAACTGCCTGAAGGATTTAAACTGCCCTTCTTGTAAGATTGCATATGTGTGGAAACCTGATTGAAAATAACAACATTTTAGTTTAGAAAAGAAACAACAAATTTGAACTTTCTCTTTATAAGAGTGACATTGGAATAATGTTTACATTGTGTATTTTTATTTGAATTAGGCAATTACTAATTATTTTTTTTAAATCAGAGTTAACTCCTGCTTCCATCTGTATACCTGTCCATTTTCATGCTTGTTTGCTTGTAAATGCCCTTTGCAGTGGTAGTGTGGGCATCATTCATTTTTCCTAAATGCTACTAATGATGCCAGAGCTCTTCTGATCCTGGAAACCTCTGCATGGATTTGCTGCAAACATTGTTGATTTGAAACTATTTCTGATTTTTTACTAATTCCAGTTTCTTTCCTCTTCTTTTTTATCCCATCCTTTCCCTGCCCCTTCCACTCCCGTATCCTTTTTTTCTCTCCCTCATAGACCACATAGCACACATCATAGAGCTGCTAGGCAATATCCCAAGGCACTTTGCTCTATCTGGAAAATATTCTCGGGAATTCTTCAATCGCAGAGGTAGTACCTCTTCTTTTTGAAAGGTACCGTGATGCAGACAGAAGTGGAATTGCTGTTGCTGGCTGTAGCATGTCCCAGTGAGGACCATTTCCTGAAATCACACAACAAAATTTTTCGTTTTGAAAAGCAAACTTCCTAGGAATCTCTGGCAATTTTTTTTTTTTTACCCAAATGTTCTGAAAAATAACTATTGGTACATTTTAAATTACATGGTAAAACTGGTTTGTGGCAGCTGACACTCAAAACATTGTTTTGAGAAGGAAGTTTTGCTGAAAGCATCTTTGCAAAGTAGCCACTGAGCAAGCAGTGTGCACGTGTGTTTTTTACCAGGATCAATCTATTTCTGTCTGTACCGGGCCAGTGTTAGTGTGTGCATGCAATGTACTGATTAAACTGTTGTATGTTTCTGTTTTGCTGGCAATGTTCTCCAATGCAGACCACATAGCATTGATCATTGAACTGCTGGGAAAAATCCCTCGAAAATACGCTATGTTGGGGAAATATTCCAAGGAGTTTTTCACCAAAAAAGGTAACGGTATTTATGCAACACTAATTTAAAGCATAATACTATCCAAAAGGAGAATATGTTCATTTATGGGTACTGAAGAAATATATCCATTTAAATGGAGAGCTCTTATTAAAGAAGAACTTCGGTTTAAACTTGGCTTTCTGGGAAAACCCACAATTTGCGGTGTTCATTTCAATATTTCATTTAAAATTCCTTTGGGGATGTACTCAGCAAAGTGTGGCTATTAACAAGTGTCCGTGTGAATCTGTTGTCTAATGTTCATGGAAGTGGGAGGACTCAAGTGATGCTTAGCTTGTAACATGGTGGAAAATCGTCTGTCAGCAGCTTTGGTCCTAGATGGTGGCCAGCAGGTGCTACTGGTAAGAAGTAATGGAGGTGGGAAGGGAATACCTGGGCAGTGGCCACTGAGCTGAGTGTGGTCACTGTCACACCGGGGGAGCAGGCAGAGCAGACGGGTGTGTGCCAAGTGATGGAACTTTGTCTTTGCCCAGGCTGCTCTTTAAGGCAGGGTTTTGACACAGGGGGGATGTGGTGATGCCTCGAGTGTCTTCCATCCGCTCGGTGTGCTGTATGGAGGGACACGGTCTGTCAGGAGCATCCTGTCATGTGGGGGGGGAAATCCAGGACTGTCAGGCGCAGCTGGGGAGGGCACTGTCCTGCTGACCAGAGCTGTAGAATGCCCTGCCTGTGGCTCCAGGTTCCTGAGCTGTGCCGTGTTCTGGGTAGTGCAGCCCAACAGCTGCAGTGAGGTGTTGGTGTCCAGGGGCTGAGCCGGCGGTGCTGGGCTCTGGGAGCTCGGGGTTGTGAGGCTGGACACAATCAGTGATTGACCCTCCCGTGCATGAGGGCTGCCTGTTCTGTGCTGGATATTTCTGGTACAGCGGGAACCTCTGTGTGCCTCCATGTCTTTAAGGAGGCTGGTAATGGCATTGCAGTGCAGAGGAGGACAGCAGTCATGATCTAGGAGGGAGCAGCTGCCCTTTGAGAGAGGCTGAAGTGCCTGGGGCTTTTGAGTGTGGAGCAGAGAGGGTTGCTGGAGGAATCGTAAAGATTTACGTAATCAGGAAGTCAGTCTGGATAAGCTGAAGACGGAACTGCTGTTTGCCATCACCCACCATGTCAGAGCTGGGGGAAAGCCAGTGAAATTTGCAGAGGAGGGCTTTAAAACAAGTGCTTCCCTGCACAGCAGGCAGTGAGCTTCAGGAGCTGGCTGCCACGGCGAGCAGAGAGAGAGGCTGTGTCAGCAGGCTTCGAACAGTCTCCTCGTAACTGAGATGTACAAACTCGAGGCCCACAGGTCTGTAAATGTATAAAGCAGTAAGAGGGCTGGGCACGAGATACCCTGTGGCACCTTCAGACAGGGATTGCAGCTGCTGGAGTGTATCTCACGTTCTTGATTCTCACTTTACAGGAGACAGGTTGGCATTTTCTAATGATGCCATAGAACTGTAAAATGACCTGACAGTCAGTAACTGCAGTGTTGGCAGTGCACAGGACAGGGCAGTTTGTAAAACTCCTGTGATGTGGGGAGTCTGGTGCTTCCACGAGCATCTTCAACTGCAGTGTCACTGTTGTCCTCTAGGGCCTGAATATCAGTGGCATTCTTCAGAGGCATTGGGGGTGCCTCATAAATCCACAGGGTGGGATTTAAGGTAGGATTCAAGGCTTGGTTCACCAGCCACACGAAATACAAGTGCAAGTTTGCTGTGGAAGGTTAAGTAGACTGGATCCCACCTGCTTCTACTTAAACCAGAGAATCTCAAGTGCAAGACAAGGGAGTAACAAACCAAGCTGCATTTTCAGATCATACCAGTTGTTCTGCTGTTGAAAGTTGGGGAAACTGAATTGCATATGGAGGAAAAGCAGAGGTGGCAAGTGTCCTGCTTACTTGAGCATCTTTTCCTTTCATCGGGCACCAGGTATCCTTTTCCTTTTCCCTGGCCACCCCAGTACTGCCAGCCTCTGGTGTCCCCAGCAGATGTCACACACCCCAGTGTGTGGTGGGCTGGCAAGGTATGAGGGATAGGCTTCAGAGTCGGCCAGCAAGCTGCTGCGTTTTGTACTCATCTGCTTGTGGCCTGAGCAGCAGAGATCAAAAGCCTCGTGGTACAGGCCTGAGGCTCTTGGAAGAATTTCTTGCTGTGGTCTAAGGATGGGCTTAGAAGTCTCACTGTGAGCTCCTGTTTTGTAAACATCAGTCTTGGGTGAAAATCAGGAAATCACAGTTCGAGTTTTGCTCCTGTCCATAAGCAAGTCTGACCTCATAGAGATGCTTTAAACATTTGAGTTGTGCCACTGAAGTCACAGGCACAAAAAGAAAAATGTTAGTAAGTTAATGAGTTTACAGGATCAAGTCCTTTCTCAGTAATTGCCTGAGGCAGTTTGTGACATTCAAATAGGAGGGTGCATTTAAAAGAGGAAAAGCATTTGTAAGTTACTTCTTATACTATAACACAAATGCTCACATATTTTTATAGTGTCTCATCTTGATTGAGCCCGGTAGTAACTCCAGGGAATCCTTTTCTTCAGTGTCTTCATCGAAGCTGTTTTGACGGTAAAAATTACTAATCTGTTTTGGCACTAAAACATAAAACCCTTTTGTTTTTTCTAGACCATGGTCCCTTCTGTTTGTCTTCTGGTATTTGCTAGCCCTGTTTCCTTGTGAGCAAAACCTGTGCAAGATGCTGGCCAGGTGCTGGCTTTGCCCTCTGGAAGTTGAACAGTGAGAAGCACTCACTGTTACGCTGTTCATTTAACCTCCCGGAAGGGAGGGAGGTTTCCCTCCAGGCTCCTCGCTTCCACCTGCTGTACCAGCAGTCCTTGCATTAGTTCTCAGGACCATGTCATAGGTGTGTAACAGCAGATTATGTACCAGTGCTGCTTCCCCAGTCCTTCACATCATCCATGTCCTAGTGTTCAATAATCCATCCTCCTCTTGCCTGGTGACACATCTTAAATTTGTCTTGGATGAATTTCATCGACGAGCTCTGGGTTTTTTGTATTATGGTCAGCAGAGAAAGCTTTAAATAGCGTTTTCCCCCCTGGTCCTTCAGAAATTTTTTTAGTAGTTTCCTACTGACTTGACAGTCCATTTTTCAGAGGGATCATTGCTGCCTCTGCTTTGGCAGTGGGAGTTTACGGTTCTGACAACTCCGTTGTCCTCTGCAGATTATCTCCTGTGTGTTTCACTATCAAAAATCCAAATAAAGAGCTTCTCTTAGTAAGTTCTCACAAAGAAGTGCATTTTTAGTGCTTCTTTGAAAATTCATGCTAATGCCCTGAATACAGATGGTGTCAGACTGGTGGGGCCTGTGCTTTTTTAATTTCTCCCTTTAATATAGGTACAGCCTTGCTCTCCTCCAACTACATGGTACAAACATCTTGAACTAGATGAAAACATGTTTTGGCAGACACCTCAATTTCCTGTGCTACTCTCATGCTTTAGGATGGAAATGAGAAGGACCCACATGAAAATTAATTCTTAGACTTTTCTGTCCACCTGAGTGGTGTTAATTGTCTTTCACTTACCCTATTTTTTTTCCATAGTTAGCATCATGATCCTTACTGAAAACTGAAGCATTAGTTTAAGTATGGCCCCCATACAGATAATTTTTACTGTATCCTATCTTAAGCACTTCTACAATCTTCACAGAATTTCTTGTGGAAAACTTCAGTCCATAGTGCTAAAATAGTTTGTTCCTCAGCAGAAAATCTCTGCTGAATCTTCTGCTGGCCTTAGCATGGGCTTTCACAAAATAAGGAGTGTTCAAACAGCAAGAACTCACCTTCCGCAAGGGCACCAGGAGCCTCATCGTGCAGTCTTACCTTATCAGATCTGAGGGAGGAAAGATGCTGGAAATGACAAAATGTGAGTGCAAAGATGAAGACAGTGCTAGATGAGAACACACACCCACCCTCCCCCAGAGCTAAGCCTAATTTGGTACATGATTACAGCAGCCCTTGCAGTGAATGCTGGGAGCTGGAGAAGCCACGGACATGATTTTTTTTTTTTTTAAGTAATTTTTTGCTTGCAGTCAGTAACAAGTCAGTTTCCTATCGCTTTTTGCAAGTATTTGAGTTCATGCATTCCCGTTACATAATTTACTACCTGTCCTTGTAAGCAGTCACCAATACACTCTTTTGGAAGCCTTCCAAAAGGTAAGATTTTCAGCTGTTAAATTTCAGAGTTGCACAAAGATTTAAAGGGCTGAGAGTGAGCCTGGAAATGAATATGCTGCTCCAAGATGTGCTGTCCTTCCTGTTATGTGGGGCAGCTGTGGGCCCCAAGAGGAGCCTTTTTGTGTCTGTGGGTACTGATGGGACATGCTTGTACTGTGAATGTTCACACATAAACCAGAACGTGGCCTCTGCTGGCATTCCTCACTGTGGGCAGCACACCTTGAGCTTCTGTTACCAGCAGGACTCTTCTTTAGCTTGTGGGTGATGGATTGTTTGCACACTTGCTCTTGTGGGGACTTTGTGACAGCAGCTGGAGAGCTGCTTTTTCAAGCACTGCACCCTGCCTAGCCATTTCAAGCACTTAACCCAGCCTACTGCTGGGGGCTGAGGCAGCCGAAACAGGGCCTGCTGAGCCTTTGGGGGTTTTAATCCATTGCATTGAGATGCTCAGCCTCTGGGGCAGTCGTATGGACACAGGTTACTTTTCCTGCCCTGGAACTTCTCTAGCCACAGGGATGTGCAGAAACTCCGACCCGTGAGCTGATGTCTGATGGCATTTTATGGGGAGTAAGTTACAGCCAGGGACAAGCACCAAGCTGACAAACCACTTGGCTTTCAAGTAGGATGGCGTGATGCCCCCATCCCAAGTGGTGCAGTGAGCTTGTGAAGCGCGTTCAGCCTCCAGTATTGGGTGAGACACATCACTCTCCTCAGTGCAGAAGCACCACAGGGGTCTCTCAAGTGCTTTTTGCAGTGTCCTCTGGAGACTGTCTGGCATGGATATATGCCTGAGAAGAAGGGGGATGGCCATGGGTTGCATTAAGAGTACAGAAATTGGCAGAAAACAACTGCCCTTGTGTTCCAGCTGGTCCCCAGAGATCAGAGGGGCTGGGTGTGGCAGGGCTTGCTTACTGATTAGAACAGATCAGGCACTCTTTAAGTCTGGTCACATTCAGTAAGAACTTTCACACACAGAGATTCATGACTAATGTAGTTTGTTGAAGCAAGAGGCCATAGATTCATTAGATTGTTGGTGATAAATGCACTGATCTACAAAGTGTAAGTGTATAGCACTACAAAGAAGTGTTCCTGGCTATGGTCTGACACAGTCAGAAGGCAGATGTTACCAAAGAGATTTGGGGGGGAGAGAGGAGCAAGCCTGTTGACTTGTTTGCAAGATGGGGTCCTATTCTCATCCTCTTCAAGGGGGATTTCAAATGTCAGATTTATACTTTTGGGAGAAGTGGAGGTGCAACTGTAGTCAAATACCTTGTTACTGCCATCATGAATGGTGAGAGGGCAGCCACATCACATGTAAATGAGGGATTTTGAGAGCCTGGATTGCAAAGGCTGTGAGTCTTGTGCAAGGGACACTTCAGTATCGCCCTCTCCTGCTGGCAGCAGTGAGGGTCATTCAGCCTGACAGCTGCTCATCCCTCTCGTGCCCACAGTAATCCCTTCACCACGTACCTCATGGCACATCCCATGGCTTTGGGCCTCATTCCCAGACAATGGAGGAGCAGGAAACTGAAGTGTCTTCCCCATCATGCTGGATGGCCCGTGGACAGACCTGGATAGTGTTGCTGGTTTGAATTACAGGAGGGTTCTCGCCTCCTTTGTTTTGGTGTGGGACACATTGCCAGGTTGGCAGAAGTCCCCCGTCTTTGGGGGAGCTCAGTCCTGCAGCTGCTGCTACCACTTGTGTTGGTGGTTGGTTGAAAGAGACGTGGGCGGCAGCAGGTGCTTCCCTCTCAGGAAGGATCCAGACCAAGCTTCCTGGGGGTGTTTGCCTGGGAGATGGAGCAGAATCCCTGGAGCACCAAACCTCTGCTCGGCTCGGTTAGGAATGAATCAGTGTTCAGCTGCGTTGCTGGCAAATGCCACATTGCGGGGCAAGGACCTGTGTTTCTGAGACCTCCATTTTGGGATTGGAGCAGATTATGTGAAATTCGGGTTCAGTGGCTGATTAAGAAGGAAAGGCCTGCAGTGTTGTTTGGCCATGGTGTGAGTGTGAATGAGTACCTTTGTGCACGGGAGAGTGAAGACAGCAGGAAGAACCAGTGGAGTCCAGGTGTAACGTGCTGATGTCTGTAGGAACAGTTTCTTGGCTTTGACATCGAACATACTCGTCTCCTTTGAGGACCTCGAGCAAGCTTGGTGTGTGCTGCCCTTCCTAAACAATGATTCCCAGCCTCGTCAAGGTGCTGTGAATGCAGAGTGGGAGAAAAACGAAACAGGGATTAGTTGTTGACCTGGATAACAAGGTGTTTTTCTAATGCTGTTAATACTTTGTTTGCAGGAGAACTCCGACACATTACCAAGTTGAAACCTTGGAGTCTTTTTGATGTGCTTGTGGAGAAGTATGGTTGGCCTCATGAAGATGCTGCACAGTTTACAGATTTCCTGATCCCCATGCTAGAAATGGTCCCAGAGAAACGCGCCTCAGCTGGAGAATGCCTTAGGCATCCGTGGCTGAATTCTTAGCAGAATCTTCCAGCTGTAAAAAAAAAAAAAAAAAAAAAAAAAAAAA